>QYAH01000173.1:6067-117932 GCA_003988945.1 Chaetoscypha palmicola | reverse complement strand
CTAGGAAGCATATCTGCTATCTAGCATACTGGCTTGTTGGCTTGCGCCGCTATGGACAAGAATAGTGTGATTCAACACAGCCGGCCTAGCTGCGCAAGCCCACGCACTAGTCAACTTTCTTGACAGCTTGAGCTCGCTTATTCGGCTCGATGCGAGGAAAGCAGAGTGAAGTAGGTGCTTAAGTAAGTTTCAACAGAGTGATATTAGGTACTTAATAAGTTCAAGGAGACGTGGACTATCGGGAAGACTACCAAATCCCGATCGATTCGAGCGCTCTGTATTCTTTGAGAGAGGAACGTTGGCTGTAGTTACTCAGTATGAAAGGGTGGGAAATCGGAGATAGCTGGCTGTGTCCTTCTTTAATTCCGTGATTGCGGCTGTTGTATAAATTGGAGTTCTAACGCCGTAAATGATTAAGAGAAAGATATTAAGGGGCCGTACTACTCTATACATGTCCGAGCTAATTCCTTTTAACCTAAGGATATATTAGAAGTCATGAAAGACCTATCGAATGAAATTTCATGGCAATACTCCCTAGTGCTCGATCCTGGCTAATGCACTGACTGTGCTAAATCCGTGAGCCATTATAAGAGTGGCCTAGTTGGTTAAGGGGCAAGATACTGTGCTGTAAACAGCTTAGATATCCTAACTTTGGCTGTAGAAAGCCGCCCATCGGATTCGACATACCTAAAGCAGCAGCAGAAGGAAAGAAGCTTTGTACCAGCTTACTACTCTGGCTCGGCGGCTCCCGAATCCCACAATGAATGTGGTAAATCTGTAGATACTTCAAAGTGAAGCCTAGAAGGATCATCTTGATACTGCCGTGATGTCTGTCCGGATCATGAAGACGTGTTGATACCTTACCGTCAAGCAATACATCCGATTATCGGCAAGCAACAAAAAGAAACAAATTTACAGGGGTCGTGTGACGTAGCAGATTAGCAGAACTTCGCTCAGTGAGACTCCAACGGGCAATCAAGTTTTACAAACTCGGTAGACGGCTGAAAAGGGGCCGGACAGCACAGCATTGAAAAGAGCCGCGATCCTCAGAAGACCCTTGGTGTCGCATGCTATTGACAATCCTATTGACAATCTACCGTTCCTGTTCACTTTTTCATGGTCGAGACGAGACTGAGAAAATATTTGCCCTCATCACCTGAAGTCATCGTGAACGCCAGAGGATCACTCTTTCCGATACGCTGCAGTTTATATTGAAGCTGCTTTTGGCAATGGTGGCGCTGGCACCAAGAAGCAGCGTAGCGAAACCAAAGCCACAACGGGCGCAACAACGTGGGCTTTTCGTAAGCTGAGTTTCATTGCCGCGTTCAAGACACATGTCTGACCGAGTAAGAGTTTCTCGTAATCTATCTCAAACCAAACGCGTGCAAGCTGACGGTCATGAATTGAAGGGGCTGATATTGCTTATCAGTTTACCTCAACACACGCAGGTTGCATATTTCGACAAGTAAAATCTCACCTTCTCACTTTGCCGGTTCACTTGGCAACTCTCCAAACAGACCATGATATTCCCGGTTCAGGTTTCATCGGAGACTCGAGCCACCAACATGTGCTTACTGACTAGACCGACACAAGCTGACATCTCACATACTGGGGATATTGAGATGATCTTCCCACCCAACAGACTCGAATCCTTCTTTGCGCCTGTCATCGTTAAATGGGTTGGAATCAAGAGCTCGGAGCAACTTGTAAACACCACAGAACGCAACTGTAATGAAAGACTCGTATCGTGATTCTTGCCACAACCCTACTAGGTGGATTGGTATTCATGCTTGAGTGGTAGAAACCGAAGCGGGCTTTGTCAAACCAACAAAACAACAACTGATGAGCACTTGTGGATCCTGGGATAGCAAAACCTGACAACCGATATCCTGTTGCCTTGATCGATCAGGATAACGAAGGGCGATTCATAAATAACCGTCTCTCGGTATGGAACAAATATGCTACAGACAGGTCGTTGATTTTAGCCACGTGATCCTTCTCTGAGGCTGAGTTTAGTCCAAGGTGTGGCAGGGCAGGTTTCAAGGTTACCAATAAAGCCGCATTTGAGAGAACGGAGCGGTCAACGTCCTCGGTAAAGAAGGTCTCAACTGTCCTCATGGGATATACTCTTGCTGCGTTCGGCGAGGTATCAATCTGCTGGAAATAATGAGAATCGGTACTCGATTCTTTTGGAAGCCTCATGCTTTCGTCCTGCTGAGGTTCGGACCCATCCTTTTCGCTGGTGCATGGCATTTTCACAGCACGGCAGATGTGCAGCTGCAAAGGAATCCTTCGGACAGCGCGGCTGATATTGTACAGTACAATGCATGGGAGTCGGTGGTGACGTCTGGCGAATCATGCGGTCTGGGTACGGAAAGGTAGGTTGACCGAAAATGCCGGACATTGAGCAGAAAAGTGATGGCAGAGTGGAAGAAGCTTGGATTCCTTTGAAAGGGAATGCGATGGCCGAGGGATTTGAAAAGTCAAAATTGGGAGGTACACCTCCGTCAGACGTACTCTGCGGGTGCTGCCAGCCTGCCATTTGTGGAACTGGTGGAAGGTCAGATCATACGAGGTCTCTACTAAGTAAATGCCCATSATTGCATCAGTCAAGGTCGGCTGCTTGGATTTAAAGGAGATTTGGAGGCTGATTTCTTGGAAGGTACCTGATCGGCATTTTGAGTGATTTGCAAGAAGCTGCGCGAGTAGCATTCATTCGAAAGCAGGCCGTAGCAGTTCAAGTTGGAAACTATTTGCTTCTTGTTTGTAGGATCCATGGATGGCCCACAATGCGGCTCATACCGGCGTCATTCGAGTGTGCTGTGCTGAGCCGCGTGTGACAGTCCTTGCACCGATGCAGGCGACCAAACGGCTGACGAACATTGAAAGAATGCGTGCTGGCCGCCGCATCTGTGTTGCTGCAGAATTTTCCCTTGATGGAGTGTGAGTGATAAAGTGTCGGCATCCAGTCATTTGGTAGCAAGTGTATGGAAGGGAATTGAAAAAGAAAGAGGAAAAGGTCGTGGGGTCGGTGGAGGATATTGATTTTGATGCGGCGAGGGTTGGCATCGCATCCTCACGACGACGCTACTACGCTCGATATGTGCCTTGGTGCCTTACGAGTTTTACCACGCTAGGGCCAGATCATCCGTGATGTCGCTTCCTCCCCCACCTTGGCTGGGAACATGCACCACTATCCAGACAACATTGAAGCCACCTGGTAAGTACTTCGAAGTAGAAGTGTAGTAGGTGTAGCTTCATCGTGTACGGAGTACTGTACGAAGTAGGAGCTCGTACTGCTATTATGAAGTACTTCGAAGTAGCAACCGGAGTCGGAGGAGGAGATTCAAGTAGTATTGCTGCATGGCCGCCAGTCATACAGTACCACATTAATCGATTTATGGCATAGTGGGATATTAACCCACCGCGGTGTGGTTACCGTACTGTAATGGTTGTCTCCATGCACGATGCATACCCGTCCACGAATAATACGAAGTATGAAGACTGATACGCTCTAATCAGCGACCAGGTAGAGAAACGAAGATTGAAATTCGACCAGGGCGACGAGGGCTGATGGTTGGATCTCAGATCTTTCTCTCCCCGAGGGGCTCTAAACTAGACACTTGTCAAGAGTTGTTGCTCATCCGTGACACAGAAACAAAGCAAGGTATCCAGGATAGATCATAATCATATGCGGTACGACAGGAGCTTGTCTGGTGGGTGAAGTTGCTCGTTGCTCGTTCTGTACTGTATGGTACTGAGGGTGCACGTGCGAGGGACTGTACTGGCAAGTACTCCGTCCTGTATTTGTAAAGCCTTTGTAAATGYGTGAAGGCTCCAGCCTCCAGACTGCAGTCCCGCGCTGCCCCTCAATATTGGGAGAATAGCCGCACCGTATAGGATTCCAGGAAAGATATACCGCACCCGCAGGACACGTCCAACCATTCCGAGTYAGAAAGCTTTCCAGGTTACGTAGTAAGACCGGGAATTGACATCCGCCTGCGGCTACTTCTGGCGGGAGAAGGAAATAAAAGATCGAATTACCGTATTGGTAGGTAAAGTACAGTCCTGTCTGTAGTCTGTACCTATTGTGCGAGACGTACAGTAGAGGTGTTTGTAATTGGAGAGTACGGAGACCGGAGTACTCGGTAGTTCTCCGTCGCAGAGAGTCAGACTCGAGCCGTATTACGGCATTAGCGGCTAGTCGCCTCACACTACGCACAACCCCGCTGATGAGGCTGTAAAAGATATGGGGAATCGTTTGGCGGCGRAGTCGTACTTGGCTCCGTTCCATGTAAGCAACAGCAATGTATTACTGTACATATTGCCAGTCTTGATTGTCAGGTCTGTACTGAAGTACTGAAGTACTGAAGTACTGTAATACTGGAATTTCTTTAGACGCTTCGCCATGACAAAACGACGAGCTGGCTCTGGCTCGCTGCGCTCGAGGAAGAGGCATATAAAGACCGTAGATACTGTAGTGTCAGATTTATATCTCGCACTAGCAGACCTAGCAGCGCAGATGAACATGGGTTCTAGAAGGCTTAAGGCTTCCGTCACCAATGCGTCCAGCATTACGACGTCTTCCGTAGTTCCGCAAAGTTTTGGCGTGACTGTGAATTTTGAAGCCTAATTAAGGTCTCTTTCCAATAACGAGTACTCCGTCGCATGCGCCAATCCCAAGGTGGTTTTGCGTGTCCTCGACTCGGTGTTCCTGGCTCGAGATTGGCTGTGGTAAAGGTCTGAGGGCCTGTCTTTTACGCACTGGTGACTGCACTACATCCATCCTAGCTTCGTAGATGACGGGGGCTCTGCGAAGACTGCGAGGTCGTGGCCCCTCGTGGGGAAGCTGCCAAACGGACACGCGCAGATGGCTACTTCTACTACTTGGCACACGACAGGCTTGACGTCGCCGCCCACACAGAAGCTCAGCTGTGAGTGGTGAGCGCGGATAATGAGCTCGAGGCGAGCTTGACGAGTGATAGCTGCAGCAGAAAGCCAGATGTTGGCGAGGTGGTGTTGGGGTGGAGTGGTCGAGGCGGCCGTCTGTAGATTAAAGCATGCTGGCAGTCTGGATCTGTATCGCGTACGGAGACGGAGATGGAGTTGGTCTGATGAGTGAAGRYATTACAGTACTGTACGGAGTATTGTGAATTTCGATGGGTGTGGTGGTGAGGTGTGTGTGTGTGAGGTCAGAAGCAGGACGTGATTTGAGCTGCGCCGAGGCCGCGATAGCTCTGTGACGGGAGTAAGATGGTGTCGTCCGTACAAGTAGCATTCAAGTAGCATTCAAGTGGTACAGCCTCCTTTTTGCCTTCTTTCGCCGCCTCGTTCGAACTTCCCTCTCACCCACCCATCTGCTGCTTGATGCTGTGCTGTGCCGCCGCGGCGCTTTCCAACTGTTGTATTGTACTCCGTACTGTATGATACTTCGTCCTTCCTCCGTACCTAGGTGCACTCTTGCTCGCCCAATTCGTGCGTCTAGTCGTGTCTAGTCGGGTCTGGTCGTACGCAGTTGTCTGTCGACTCGCTGGTGATAGAAGTACCTCTGAATCTGTGCGCCGCACTCCGCACTCCGTACGCCTCTTGAGTCTTGACCCTCTTGACCCTTGACCCTTCCGCTAGCTGTTCAATCCTCTGGCTGTCCATTTCGAGTGCCCAAGTGCTAGGTTGCGCCGTGGTTGTTATTGCTGCTGCTCCGAGTCTGGTTCTGGGTCCTTGTCTGAGTGGTTCAGTGGTTGCGAGTTGTAATGTAATGTAATACAGTATTGGAGCTGCGTGTACTTCTAACCGCACGACGAGCCTCCGCGCATGCGCAAGAGATACCCTGGCTGCCTGACCTGGCTCCTTGCACCTTGCCCCCTCGTCCCCGTCCCTCCGCTACTCTCGACCTGCATCCCCATCCCCATCGCCATCGGCCTTGTACAGTACAGTACGAGGTACTTCAAAGTACTTCCTACAACAGAGTATGCTCAGTCCAGCCCTCCACCACCCTCTTCCACTACCACTACCACTACCACAACCACCCACTACCACAACCACGACCACGACCATTACTGTGCATTGTGCAATACTGTAATACTGCGCTGCTATCCTGTACGCCCCGCCTTGGAATCCCTCGTCTCCTCTGATTCTATCCAACCCAACCTACCCAGGTAACGAGTAACGAGTAAAGTGCTCAATCAACCCTGATTTAACTGCCAGACTAGACCAAGGTAGACAGACCAGACCCCATTCTCCAGTCCCGTCGTTGCCATCGCACTGCGCATCGCACTCCTCGCACCCACCTCCTCCACCTCCACCACCACCACCAACAACTCCTCCTCCTTCACCACCTCCCTCGACCTCCTACTCATCTACTTCCGCCGCTTTCCTAACTGCAAGTGCAGTGCATGGCAACTTGACGGTGTCGCATGGTTACCTTTGGCTGATATGCTATTATCCGCCCGGCGTGTACCGTCATTTGCGTGCAAGTTGTCACTTGGTAATTCCGATGGCCATTTGACATAATTATGACTGCTGTCGAGAACCGTCTATCGCACCCTCACGATCCCGCCCCTCGCGACGACTACGATTCGGACGATGCGAATGGCACTCGCAGCCCTCTGCTAAAACCCGTCATCGTCAGTCTCCAGCCGACCGCACCGCTGACCTTTATGGGCTCACTACCGCCGCCCGCGAGCTCTCTGATCGGCCCTGGTCTATCCGAACGGAAAGGCTCCAAGAAATACAAAGCGATCCCCAGTCAGAGCGATGCCGGTCTAGTGAGCATGATGGGCAACGGAAATGCACCTGATATCGCAGCAGAGGCGGGGAAGGTGACGCTGGCGGAGGCGGATATGGACGAGGATGATGCTTCAATGAAAGGTGTCGAGGTGGACCTGAATGCGAACGAGGAGGATCGAGGGAGCGAGGCAGCAGTGTCAGAGGAACCACCGACTAAAAATGGAGTTGAGAAAGTTGAAGCGCTCAAATCTCAGGCCCTCGCAGCCCAGGCGATGGAAGCCATGCGAAATATACCTAAAAGCCCGTCGCCCGTCTCGTCGAAACCCGCCGATTCCAAAGTCAGTGTTGAACACCCAAGAGATGATGTGCGGCGTCCTTCTCAGAGCTCGATAGGAGGAATACGGACCAAAATCCCCTCGATATATGTCGTGGGAAAATCCCATCCTCAAAGTCCGACAGAATTCGCTGCAAGACTAGAGCCAATATCGCCAAGCTCGGAAGAGCAACTACCGCCAATTATTTCAGGTCCAAAATCTCCCATGGCGAACGGTAATGGGGGCCCAATCACTCTGCCCTCCATCTCAGATTCTCTTGCAAAGATTTGCGATGCACACCCAAGTTTGGCGCAGTCTCCACCGGGGCCAGGTAGACCACCTCCAATGTTTTCGACCGTTACGGGTCATGGCTCCCCTCCAAAGTCTCCAATTGATACATTTCGACGTGAGCTTCCATCTCCCGGTCGAGGATACTACCCATACAATGGCCACAGGAGACCTTCAAATTCGGAAGGTACCCAGTATTCAAGCGCTGGAGACTATAGTAGTAGCACCGCAGAAACTCCTAGCACAGATGCTGGACCTACACCTGGTGCGACGATTGACCGGATGAGTATTGATGAAATAACCAACCCGCAAATTGGTGGCTTTCAATGCAACTACCCAGGTTGTAATGCACAACCTTTCCAAACACAGGTAATTCATTCATGCTTCGACGAGTCACTCGGGCTAATGTATGACAGTATCTGCTAAACTCTCACGCAAATGTACATTCATCAAATCGACCTCATTATTGTAGTGTTAAAGGATGTCCTAGAAGTGAAGGTGGAAAGGGATTCAAGAGGAARAATGAGATGATTAGACATGGCTTAGTTCATGATTCTCCTGGATACGTCTGTCCGTTTTGCCCGGATAGAGAACATAAATATCCAAGGCCGGACAATCTTCAACGGTATGTCTTCGTGGTACTTTTCAAGAGGGCTCCTCTGGTCCGTAATTAAACTCTTCGTATGCTAACACAAATACAGACATGTTCGAGTGCATCACGTGGATAAAGATAAAGATGACGCCCAGCTACGAGACGTATTGTCGCAACGACCAGAAGGACCCAGTAGAGGCCGAAGGAGAAGAGGAGGAACTTCATGACCACTCTCAACTCCCGACAAACTTCATTATATTCCAGCTCTTCCTTCAATTCCACCACCGATGCCGATACGATCTCGCTCGACCATCCCACAGTCTTCTGCACAAGTCTCTATACTCTCAGTTCTTTAAAATATCTCGATTACCGGAGTTCTCGGTTCGAAACCGGCGTTTGTGAATGGAACGGTCACACGGCGTTCTTTCTTGATTTTCGGCGGCTTGCGTTGCTTTTACGTCTCCAATTTTGCGCGACACCTTTACATTCACGATGTTTATGAAAGCAGGCAGGCAATCAAATCTCGGAGTCCACGGTGCATATTTTACTTTTAGCTTATTTTTCTACCTCTTAAATGGTGGTGGTGGTGGTGATGATACTGGTGCTGTTGTCAGTGTAGTTGAGAGGGTATATCCATGAAGCACGCAAGCAAATTGGCGAGCGAATATGCGAGCAAGATGTCGTTGAATTTTGCTCTTTTGCTAAGGAGATGGCGGATTGGATGAGTTGGGAAACATCATGTCGGGCATAATGCGAGCTCTCTGAATTTGGAATTGAGTGGTGAGGACACAACGGGTGTTTGGTGTATGTATGCATGCATGGTCCGACACAACTGTCGTTATACGATTCGTTTCCGCAAGGGAAATATGGCGAGGGGCGCGAGTGGAGTGACGGACTGGCATGGACTGGGCTGGGCTGCGGGGATCAGATGGGAGTGCTTATGGTTGCGGTGCCCTTTTCTGATGAAAGAGCTGCACGGAAAGATATAAGGGGATTTCCTTATTCAGCCGGCACCTTCTATATTCCACTTCTCTTGCTCCCAAGATGTTGTGAAGTAAGTGCGCAGGCTGGCACTTCTCACTTGACCATCTGTCCCACTATCAAGCGCTCCTTCCTCTCTACCATCACTTCATACCTCTCATATCCTAGATGGACAGCGGTGTTCGCTGTAACAAGCAAACCGTCACGACACGGCGCCTCTGTGTCCATCCACTTGCCTTACAATCTCAACCGAGCCGACATCCTAATTTCACATCTCGAGGATTTGTTAAAATGTGTAGCCCTATCCATACCACATAGGAACGACTAATTAGTCATATCTCCTACCTACCATTCTTACACTCCAGTAAGATGGACACCTTTTATAACGCAGATGTCAGGAAGTACGTTATGTGTGATTCTCGAAGGCCCTGGATGTGCTCTTTGATTCAATAGTTGACTAAGTAGCTAACGCTTTCCCCGAATACGTGTGAGTGCGATATTACTTTATTTTGTTATAGATCAGGAGACAGCGGCTACTGTTGACGCGGAGTTTGAAGGCTGGCATAAAAATAGCATAGAAGTGCCATCACGTCTACCATTTCATCGAGGTAAGAAACCCATTTCAAAGGCGCAAGGAATTCCATAAGTAGATTCAATAAGCCATTTCACGCATATCATACTATCTACTCTCCCTTCGCCGCTTCTTTCCCTCCGGCGTCACCGCATTCCACCGCACTTGCGCCCCCTCCCGGTCGTCCCTGCATATTCTCCCTAAACATCCCACCAGAAACCGGATATTCCGTCCGATAAACCCCACGCCGTTGAAGCTCGGGAGTAAGAAACTCCATTACATCCTCGATGCTTTTAGGGTTACATATATCTACGCACATCAGCATCCTCCGCCTCTAAGCGAGTTCAAAAAGGGGGCCGCGGTTAGTAACTCACGGAATATTAAACTTATCAATCCCCCCCCACCTCTCCATCTCATCAGTCACCATCTCCAGCGTCCTAACAGACATCGATCCAAACCCCACCATCCTCAGCGTCTACTCCCGATCCTTCTCCACAAGTTGAAATTGTTAAAAAGCCCCTGAATGCCCGCACTACTCACTTCCTCATCGTCGAATCGAACGGCTCGTCCGGCGCGTATTTACTTAGATCTACGCGTGTTAGCGCGCGAAGGATAGGCCGCTGATGTAGGACGTGTGGGCTTTGTAGCGGTCGGGCTTCGGCGAGGATGGGACAGATTCCGCTGAGATGTTTTATGCTGGTGGGATCGTGGCCGGCGATGGTGGGGACGTCGCCTGGATTCGTGGTTTGGTATTTGTGAGGGGTGGGAGGGGAGGGAGTTATAGTAGATTCCCGGCCTGCGAAGGCGATTCTGGCTTTGGAGGCGCGGGCTGGGAAGAGTGCTGGGGTTCTTTGGGGGGATTGTGTTCAGTAACAGACTCGCTTGATAAAAGGGAAGTAGTTAGAGGAGATCTACCTTCAAATTCCACACGATGGATCTTCCTTGCATCATAAGCCATTTCAGGCTCCGTACTCTATACCTGCGCCCCAGTCTATCAACCCGTTATCAAACATAGCGATGATTAAGCGAGAGGAGAGTAGATCTATATATTCCTCCACACCCGCTCATCGTCAGGCACGGCTTCCTCGATACCCATACAGCGCGCCGATGTTGAAACCGACTCGACGTGGTCTAGAGATGACCGTGTGCGGGCGGGAGTTATACGTGTTAATCTGTTAGTAAGTGAACTAACCTTCCTCTCATATCCTCCGCTCAACTATCGACCGGAAAATTCCCCAGTCTGAAATACTCATATAACTCGTCTGCTCCGTAACTGTAAATTCGATATTCTTCGCCGAGCTGAGATCTGCATCACTGGATCTAACATCGCGCACCATAGCACGCCCGGGGACGTGGCATCGCCGTACAGTACGTGTCGTGCGTGCCGTACAGCTCGGCGAAGAAGATAGATGCGAAGTTGCCCCTTTCAGCGAGCTTGGCGGGCCAGATGTAGTTATCGAATCGGTCTTTGTAGCGGGCCATGGGGGTTGTTAGGCAGAAGTATCGTAGTTCTCTATTGAGAGATGAGATCTATGGTTTCTGAATTGTTGCTTGCACATGGCGATCTGAATACAGATCTAGGAGGCGCGAAGAAGGAAAATCTGCGGACTTGTACGGCTGAATAGCTGGATGATTTCCTGTTGACGTGTTATCTATAATATGCAACTGCGTCGTGTTCTTTCCTGTCGGTATCGTCATAGCGCCTATCTTTGCTGCTTGATCTGGGACTGGGACTGGAGTAGCTGTTGGCTCTGTCTTGGGGTTCTTGCCTGTGAGAGATTGGGAGATTCGTTTTGGGATGTCTATGTTGTTTATGTTCGATATACAGAGGATATAATGGAGTTAGGGAAGTTGAGATGGGTGAGAGCGAGTATGATGAGAGCTTGGAGCTAGCTTTGATGTGGGTTGTGTAGGTAGCTCGTTGACAGCCGGCGGGAGAGGATGATTGGAGGGAGTGATAGTTGGAGGGAAGATGAGGAGACTTCTGGCTTTTGGATGGGGGGATACGATCAATGCGTGTAGTATCGACGTTTACAAGTGTGCGTTCTATTCTACCACGATATTCGAGAAATGTTCATTCAAGAAGTCGGAAGTCTTCACTGAGGCAGCACAGTTGTCAATTGCTCATGGCCTGCCTACCAGCCTGCGTACTCATAGCTGACCGGCTTATAGTAGCTGTTATCCAGGTGTCTCCTCCGGCCCCACAAAGTCTCGGGGGTTGAGCTTTGGAAGAATAATGGATGCATGGACGTGGTTCTTGATAAGGTATGGGTGCTTAGTAGTGGATGGTAATAGTCGAGTCAATGTGTTGCTGTGAACGACAGTCATGTTCGTTACAACGTGTAAACTTACGCATGTAGAGTCTTAGGACATGATAGTCTAGATATGCACGGTAAGCATTCCCATGAAAGTAAGAGGAAGGATACTAGTAATGAGGACTTGCGTTGACGGTACGGTAGCACTGATTTGGGCGAAGACGTCGTTGGTGGCTTAAGCCCCACTTAAACAAGGTTGAAAGGTGCGGTGCTTGGAAGAGATAATATTTGTGGACAAGGCGGAAAGAGGCTTCCTGTTGATATTGGAGCAGAGCCAAGGCTTGGTCTGTATCTGAGTACCGCCTGGAACTCACTCCATATTTATTTTCGACGAGGCACGACAGGGCGCTAAGCGAGCCCCTTCGCTTAAGTTGTTGCTAGTGTACTGCACTTGGCGCGAGACTTCTCATCATATCTCAGGACCCTCACATTCGCATTCATTCTCCTCGAGCAGACTTTAGATTCCACCAAAACAAGTCCTGAGCTCACTCTTCAATACTCCCATCCAATTCAACCCCCTACTAAATCTCCATAGCCGTCCACCTCCCGGCACATATACTCAACAGACTGAACGCCCTCCTGAAAACTTCCCGACATCTCTGTTATCATCTCAAACCACCCCTCAAAGCATTTGCCCAGAATTTGTTATGCACTTGAGGTCCAGATAAGAGTAGACTAAGAGATGAGCCCTATCCCATTCCCCACCTTTGGCACGCGGCTGCACGTACCGCCTCCACAGACCCATAAAACAAACCGGGCAGATCCCCCCTGATGGACTCCACAGTTCACGATAGCCTCACGAAATGCGAAGTCTAGAATGCCAAATGTGTAGATATGTTATCTGTGCATGAATCGAGATAGAACATCTCAATGGTAGACAGTATGACTCGAAATATATGAACAGAACTCACCGTGCATCTCATCCATCCCTCACCTCGCCAAAGCCCCACGATGTCGATCAAAAATCAAACCTTCACCCACCCCCGCGAATGGCCCCTCTACAAATAAATGACCGGCGGCGCCTGGCGCGTCCCCGTCTTCGCCTGTCTCGGCGCCATGGTATTCGGCTACGACTCCGCACGGTGGGCAGGCGAGTATTGAGGTTTTGGATGTGTTTTCTTTTTAGCAGAGGCTGCTGACTAGAGCGTTCGGGAAGGCGACTAGAGGACAGCATGGGATTCAGGAGTTTGTGGTTGAGGGGACTACGAAGGATATGGAGGCGGCGGGTGGTATTGAACTTGTAGGCTAGAAACAAGGTGCTAATGTTTCTGAGAAGGCTGCTTAAGATAGAAGCGTCCCGTAGAGGTGGTAGGCATCGACTGTTAAGGTTTAGCGTAGAGATTTTAAAGAAGAGAGGAGTAGAATGATAGAGTATGACTATTAAGCGAGCCAGCGAGCACAGTATCTATTATCTCAAAATATACTCGAGACTCATCCGAGACAATTCTAAAGCACCCCGCAAGGCATCTAAATGATCCCACTCCCATGGTTTAGTATCTAGTATAACGTTTCGCTTAGCCCATAAACGTTTACTCCGCCGCTTTGAATGTTTTTCAGATACCTTCCTCGAAGTTCTCGAATATAGCACCTACTCACGGCCGAGACATTTATGCCATCACCGCCTCCGCAGACCTGCAATTACACAGCTTACAATTTTGTGAAATCTATCAAGAAGCGATGAATGAATTTTAGTCGCGCTACCAAGCTCTCTATAGATGTTAAACTGGAATTCACATGTACTACATACTACTCCTAACCATAAAGCCCGCAACAAAATCGGCTACGACCGCGTTATGATGGATAAGAAAAGAGTCATCGCAATATTCGATGTTCATCTACGCCTCGGTTTCCTTATCTCCGCTCCCCTCAGCAAAGCTACGTATAGGTACGAGATAGCCTCCTCTCCGAAGCTACTCTCGTCACCTCACACGCTCATCTATAACACACTAAATCCTCAGGAACCTCAACTTCACTAACACACTCACTTTCACGCCTTAGCAACCTCCCCCCTCTCCATATCAAAAGTATGCATATGCATAGTGCCCTCCTCATAATACGGGGGGATAGTCAAAAACATCGGGTTCGTTTCCCTAAGCATCTGCGCGTAATCTCTATGATGTTGTTTACTCTGCCTACAGCACAATACTAGTCAGCAACCAACCAGTCAAATAGCAACTTCCCCACCTCATTTTCCTCTTAGCCAAGGTATGAGGACAGCTGAACTTACTAACCGACAAATATCAACCATTTGTTTAAATCAGAAGTCGTATCAACCGTCTACCTATAAATAACATTCCCCTTCGTCTCCTCCTCAATTTCTGGTGTTAATTCCTTGATCTTCTGCTGATACTCCTCCGGATTAGGAGCTGGCTTCAAGAACCCCCTCGTAACAGTCATCACAGGGTGAGCGAGCGGCATTATCTCCATACCGCTGGGGAGGTCCATGTATTCGGCCCAAGAGACGGTGCTGAGGGCGTTGAGAGGGGCGAGATGAAATGTGGTGGCAGGAGAGGAGAGCAGGGCGGTGTGAGATGAGGTGGAGGGCCAGGTTCCGAGGATGAAGAATGTACTGGGGCTTTCGATGGAGATGTAGAATATGTAGGTGGTGTTTAGGGCAGTGACGAGGGGGGGCGAGGAGGGAGAGGAGGGAGGGGGAGGCATGGGTTGTTCCTGGGATTAGTTCTCATTTTGTTAGTTCTAGGACGGTCATGGTTTCTGAATTAGGAGGATGATGGAGGATGTAGATGATATTGAGATGTGGGTCGTTGGATGAGGTTATTTGTTGTTGTATATGTGATGTGTGGTGTGCGGTGTGTTATAAGAGGATTCGGAATCTTAGTATATTAGTTTTCATCTTGGGCGAGGAAAGAAGGACGGGACCATCCTCCCGATCGTCAGTATCCAGAGTACTGAGCATATCAGTATCTGGAAACACTCAAAAATGGGGTTAGTGTCTAGACTGACCTTGAACTGTTGAATCTGGTGCATTACTATCTTGTGCGTACGTGGTAAAAGCTCTCTTGGACCGGGTTGATCGCTTACCTAGAACTCCCATGATGCCGTAAAGAAAACACGACCTCTATTCTCCTTTATCGACGATAGCCATATAGCAACACTCGTCCCGCCTGCCTCAAGAGACCGAATACCAACTTGTTCCAGTCCATAAATCTGGAATGTGAATCTCCCAGCTACGCACCTAGTGAAGTCCGCATACCCCATCCTCTCCGCAATCCACTCCACAAAACCACCCTTCATATACCCCCTCTCTGACTCCTCACTCTCCTCGCAAAATTCCGCAAGGTATTAATACTGGAAACATCAACCAACCCATCCTCAGCGAGCTAGCCTCTATGAATCGCAACCCCATCGCCAGTCGAGAAGGAGATTGCCTTCTGATCAACATTCGTCAAAGTGTCTAGATCCCATTGCCACCAAGAATTGCGAAATAGAAGAATTCGTGAAAATATCGTGCGGGTTTGATTTCACCAGCTCAGACCATCGAACAACTAAAGCAGTAACGATGCATACCCCGTAAACCACGCTTAGCGACATACCGGATGACTTCATCACAAATCGTGGTTTGGAATCTGACTCCCCAAGATATGGAATTTCAGTATCACTAGACAGCTACGCAACTTCCGTAGTCCAGAAAAGATAGATCAACAATCGAGGTCTTTCTATAATAGCTATTAGGTCACTAGTAGCCGATGGCATCCCAACTTTCATC
Organism: Chaetoscypha palmicola; assembly: GCA_003988945.1. Classification (NCBI taxonomy): domain Eukaryota; kingdom Fungi; phylum Ascomycota; class Leotiomycetes; order Helotiales; family Helotiaceae; genus Chaetoscypha; species Chaetoscypha palmicola. Next base: position 102,418 of record QYAH01000173.1, on the reverse strand, counting down.
ACGGGATATATACAAAACATGTCTCGGATACCTCCTCTCCTCAACGTAAGTGCCGTGAAATGAAATGAATCGCTGCGTAGTGTCTGCAGGTAAAAAAGATTGTGCGGGAGTTTAGGTTGAGGGATTTGATATCAAGTACGGTACTTGCGTAGCTAGCGACATAAAGACGCTGCAAGCCAGAGCTGCGGTAGCCACTGTCTACTTTCCGAGAGTGTGAAAGGCCGGTTCGGCTTCAGAGACCGATCGATCGCAAGGAGGAATAATATCTCGTGGCAGAAAGAACCGCAGCCCAGGTAGTTCCACTTGGAATACCGAGGTTTATCGCGCAAAGATATCACCGTGCACACAGTCGGTCTGTTAATTTGAGATGTAGGCTTATTTCAGAGCCTTTTGCTCATAATACCCTCAGACCGATAATGTTGGCTGTAAATATCAGAACCATGCATACCATACGCCTCCATCTCCATCTCCATAACCCACCGAACCCAACCATTCCGCAAAATCCGATCCCATAGCAAAAGAGATTCTTCCCCGTACGTGTGACACATCCATGAAAAGATCCCAAATCAATTTGCCCAAACACCAGATCCTAAGTCTCAACAAATCCTTTGCTTTGCTTGCAAAAACAACTCCCCTATATGATGCCCGATATCTCGTTCACGTAACGTTGCAAAGCAACTCCGCCTCYAAGATGAATTTGCCCTCTTTATATTTCTCGCTAGCCTCGAACGCTTTATCGTATTTCCAGCCTACAGTCTCGTTGCACTGTCTGCATGCGATGTCGCGGACGATATGGCGGCCGGTTGTCATGTTTCGCTCGCTCGCGTCGCCGGCTGTGACGTTTACGACATTGTTGAAGAGGTAGGCTTTGCCGTGTTGGCCGCGGAAGTTCTGGAGCGTACACATTAGTAGACTTCGCGGGATAGGAGGAGCGATGGACTGGGAAGGATGAGGAGGGGCTACGAACTCGCGAGATGATATCTTCGTGATTCGATAGATGAGCCTTGCAGTGCCTGCAGCCGTAGATCTTGTGGCTAGAGAGGTAGATGTTGTAAGAGAGGCCCATATTGGGTGGTGATACTGGATCCACAGTCATTTTCTGCTTGCAATGGGAGGCTGCGGGGGAGGTTGAGATGTATGTACTGTGGTTGTAGATTTCGGGGTGGTTCGACCCTTAAGTTGCTGAACTTCTCTGGGTGGTGAATCGTGCTTATTTCTGCGAGGGGCAGGCAACCACGTAGTAGTGAACGCAGTGAATGTAGGTTCTGGATTTCGATTCGTTGCCTTGTTTGGAGGCGTCAGCGTTGTCACACCTGTCTGCTGCTTTGGTTCTCGGAGGGTGGTGACGAAGTGTGGAAGTGCAGATAGATGAAGCCTTGATCCCTTCGTAAATCGTCCAGCTTGTGCTCGGACATGAAACTATCAATTAATATGAGACTAGAACCTGCTGCGTAGATGGTTTGGCTTGAATAATGGCTTGTGACCATGAGGCTGCGAGTTGTGTTCTGCAATGGATGTAATGATGTTGTCTGCCGTCTCGTTACGGGGTAGCCGTGTCACAGGCCAGCGAAAGGTGGGGAGATCGGAGGAGACCCAGATGCGATAAGCCTGCTGATTAAGATCCCTGAAGGGAGAAGCACCCCATCCGACCCTGCATGCGTCGAAGGAGCCGAAGGGCTAACTAATCCCCGTTACAGTACTGGGACTAGGTCGATTGCATTTGTCTTCAAGGTCTGACGGATTGAAGTTATAAAAGTATGTGATTTGTAGCTTTATAGTGCTTGCGTCGTGAGTGTTCTGCATTTGTTGTAGATTACATTCATTGCAACCCAAATTAAGAGGTACTACCTATGTATTGATACTATTCACCTGTCACTACAATCATATCTCACCACGCGAACATACAATGGTATATTTACAGTGAACTTGAATCGGAAATGTAATTTTAGTAACATCTTTGCGTATGATCAGATCTCATAAGCCATTTGAGTACAGATTCCTAGATGCTACAGTAGGTATCGGTGCTATCTCTTCTCTCACTTGCTGAGTTTAATGTGCTTACAGTATAGTATTGACAATGAATCGCAAGTAGCTCGGCTCGATAGGAAAACCAGCTGTTCTGTACATTTGCAGCATGCCGATTCTAGCCTTGCCTCCAGAATTCTACTAGCACCAATCCGTAAAGGCCATACTATATTTCATACAGTCAGCAATATGCTTTCACAATATTTCAAGTACGAAATAAAATGTATATATAACTTGTAAAATCAGAAGGAAGGCAACGGAAAATCTCCACATGGTTTTGCGCTCTCGGAGACAATAATGAATTAACATCCGAAATTTTTCATCACTTAAGCTTGGGTTGAGGATTTTTGATAGAAGAAATTTGGTGACTTACGAGATTACAAACTAGTAGCCGGGAGGTGGTCTGACATGGCGTTCCGTCATGAGTGTCTGGCTTTGTGCATAACAAAGACATGGAATGTGAAGTGCTACTTCGCTGTGCCAAGCTTCGCTACTAAGCAGAGGTTGAAGATTTCGATCCTCGATATCTTGCATGCCTTCGTGAGCTCCTCGCTTCTTCACTTAGAGTGACGCTGTGTTCATATTCAGTAAGTCGATTTTCATCAGTTTTGCCTGGGCTTCACGATGCCATCATGCATGATGTAGTAAGTGACCGTGCTATCCTCATCCAAGGTAGCAAGCAGCAGCCTCTTTTGTCGATTTCTTCCTTGCCATTGATCGCCGACAGGCTTCTCATCATCTATCTCATGGCCTTCATCTGGTCTACCAGCACTTGGAGGCACAACACCGAGGGCGTCGAAGACCTTGGAGAATCGATCAAGTGTCCATTTCTCCTTAATATGAGTCGGCAACACCCATTCTCGCTCCGGTATTTGCTCAATTTTCTTACCGGTGTCGTGCTCGGCTTTAATAATCGCAGCTTGCTCGTCAGGATGAATGTATGCTCTCCTTGGAGGCAATCCAGATATGATAGGRCGTGGAAGAGGAGCCGATGTCAATGGTGATTTTGTGTGGACCGAGACGGAAGACCAAGAGTGTTGATACTGCAGGTTGTGGAGGATTTGAGTTGCCAGGTGGTGGAGATATGGTGGATGTGATGATTCTTTGAGAAATGGCTGCGAATTCCTTATGACTTCTTGAGTAGCAGATTCTGGAGGCAATTCGCTGGTGATGACCGAGGGTGCCATGGTGCGTTGCAAAGGTTGCAAAGTCAATGTGAAAATTTGCCTCTGTTGTGGGGAACGAGATGGAGTTTCTGATTTCGATGTCAGTGCTTTTTTGTGGATGCGAGCTTTCGACGAAACATCAGCCGAGGGTGGAGATGGAGATGGACATCCAGGCCTCGCTAGTCTGTGCAAGTACCGGTACGTACTGTACTCACTACTACGTAGCTCTAACACACTGACAATATATCTGGTATGTTTCAAGATGCTTTAGTTACATCTCAATATATTCACAAGAATAAAGTAACGAGACTGTTGACTGCGAGTACGGCTACGCCCACTCGGCTGTCGAATTGTTGAATCGTTTGTCGCTAGATAGACCCTAGGCTAGACTCTTTTGATGTTAAAGGACCGCTTTGTGGAAGTCTGGGCCCTGGGGCGAGGGGAAACCAGCGTATAACAGCAACAACTCCCTTTCCATGCAATCCTCCATACTTGTACTCTACAACATTTCCCATCAACGAACCATCGACGGCATCTCCAGTTCGACCAAATCTCAAGATTTACTTCGTATACCTGCTCTATCACACCACTCTTCCTAACTGGCTATTGCTCATATCCCTGACGCCAGTAATGCGCCCAGGAGCCCGAGCTTGATTTAACCTTAGCGAATCTCAACCCCGGCGCCTCAAAACACTCGACTTGTCTCGCCCCTTCCTGGTGAAGAACAGGCCATCTGCACTCAAAAGCATTTCGTTTTACTGTAAAGCAATACAGTATGTCTGTTCAACCTTCAGCAGCTGGCGCATCCAATGCGCCAATTCAGAATGACGCACCAGAGCCATTTCCATCCTTGAACGATCCTTCCTCTCCCACGACACCTCCTCGAGCAGCCACAGACAAATCAGGCCAGAATCGAAAGAGGGAAGAATCAACATCATCATCAACAATYCAAGAACGGCTCCGTAGTGTGTCCAAAACATTTGCAGAATCTAGTCCCCCGACTGGAATGTGGATTGCAACTGGCCAAATCGCATCCTCGTTACCAACAGTTACCGACATCAGGAGAGGAAGCTATAGCAGTGACGGTTGGACGGGAGAAGGCCAGGTCCGAGAGAAGGAAAGACGTGCGAGTTTGGTCAGGCAAGGAAGCTCGCAATCAGATCTTCGACGAAAGAATTCGGCCGTGGCTACGAGCCCAGGAGGAAAAGCTCCAGCTCCAGCTCCAGATTTGATTCCTGAAGATAGTGTACCAGAAATTACAGAACCAACACAACTTGGCACGATCCCATCCGGCGTACCACTCGGGACATCTAAGTCAGGAAAGTCAATAGAACCTGTCGGCAGCGAAAAGTCGGAATTGATGAGCACGGGGGAGAAGAAGGGGGAGAAGATGGCAACAGACCAACGAAGCAGCAGCGATACCAATCTCTCACCAGGCTCGCACTCGATGAAAACGGATGGTGCGTACAGGACGGAGCCTTTCGATAACGGATATCAGTTCCCGCCCAAGCATAATTGGAAAGAATCAACATCTATTGGACTGCTAGCCTTCTGGAGGTTCTTTATCACGCCGGTGGGATTCTTGGTTACAGTGTATGGCTTGAATGTTGTTGCGTGGGGTGGTATGCTGTTCTTATTACTATGCAATGCAGCGCCAGCGATGTGTACACCAACATGCAATGACATCGATTCTCCTCGCAGAATCTGGATCGAAATCGACTCTCAGATCTTGAATGCACTTTTCTGCGTCACCGGATTTGGCACAATACCATGGAGATTCAGAGATCTCTATTACCTGATGCAATATCGACTTCAGAAGAAAGAGATGGGTCTGCGAAGGTTGGCCGGTATCAACCGTGGATGGCTCAGAGTTGCGGGATCTCAAGATCTACCAGTCACATTCGGACCTGTAGAGGCCGAGAACGGTATTGGCGAAATTCCTACGAGTGCCTTGGCCTTTCCGCTGAAGAAACAGTCTGATGCTCCTTTGACGGGAATTCGAGCTCCACCAACCAAATTATGGAAGCTAGATTTCGTGATCTGGACGATGGTCTGGAATACCTTCTTACAAGCTGTTCTTTCTGGTTTCATGTGGGGCCTGAACCGATACGACAGACCCTCTTGGAGCACAGGTCTTTTCGTCGCACTGGCTTGTATAGTAGCTGGGATGGGTGGTATCATGACCTTCATCGAGGGCAAACATGTGAAGAGCATTGAAGGTGTCCCAGTATCTGAGAAAGACAAAGAGCAACTCCAAAGGGATAGAGAGGCGGGCATCACCCACTACAACAACATTAAGGATGAGAGGCCAAAGGAGAAGAAGGCGGATGAAGAGAAGGCATTATTCCACCGAAAGCACAAGCACGAGAGCGTAAAAGCTAACGAGGACGCCATCGAAGAGAGCCTAAGACAAGTGGTCAGGTGAGGGAATAAGGAAACTTTCTATATTGGAGATACCCGCATTTCATTACATACTGTTCAGGTGGGACTGGAGTAATGTGCGGAATGCCTCGAAAGCGTCGATGAGGTACTTATATAGTACTTCTGTGGATTTGGTCACTTTATTAGTAGTGTATAATGCTTCTTTTCAGCGGGAGTTGGTTGTAAATGTTTACATGYCTGTAGATAGATTGAACCGTTGGATATATACAATGATTCTCAGCGATCCACAGCTTAAGCTCTTGTTATTTCATCTGGTGATGCTGATGAGTCGCGTGGTCTGTCTAAGAATCGCCCATAGCACTTAGCGCCGATGTTAGCGCCGATGACACATGCTCGGTGGAAGCTCGGATGCTATCGGGCCTTATGGACAAAGAGGCACCTGAACACTTACAACCTCACGATAAAGACATCACAGCCAGATCCTAGCAGTGTGATGATTTACGCTTAAACCACATTCTTCTTCTTTCTTAGACAGCTATACGACCGCGGTTTAGTGAAAACAACACATCTTGCCCCGATTGTCCGTTCTCGCCGCGGCGAGCAAGCACTCACCATGGCTGTTGACAAGATGATCATCCCATTCCTGGTGGCTATGATGTTGTTGACAGGAGTGTGTAATACTCTATTAACCAAATACCAAGTAACACCTCCTGTGTATCTCACCTATGCCCTTTTACTAACAGACGCAAGGACAACATCTGCGTCCGCGATTGCGCCGAACCGAAACCCAAAGATAGGCATCTATTCGAACAACCCGTCGTCCAAACCGTGCAAATGTTCATCGGAGAGATGGGCTGCTGGATCTTTGTCGGGGTCTTCACACTATACGCGAAATACTTTCCCGGGAAACAGACGGCTCAAGAAGGTGGTTATCAAGCTGTCAATGGACATGATGACAGCCTGGAGACAGATGCTGCTTCTATCCATTCTACGACCCCGATGAATCCAACTGCGAAGATCATGACGAAGAAAGAGGAAGATCGGATACCGCTTGTGGGATTCAAGGTCCTGCTTTTGGCTTTACCTGCTATCTGCGATATCTGTGGTACTACACTTATGAATGTTGGACTTCTGTTTGTGGAACCCAGTATCTACCAGATGACCCGTGGCGCATTGGTGCTTTTTGTTGGTCTGTTTAGCGTTATCTTCTTGAGGAGGAAGTTACATTTGTTCCAGTGGTTTGCGCTAGTCACTGTTGTTACTGGTGTTGCTATCGTTGGGTTGGCAGGTTGGCTTTACCATAAAGAAGATCCACCCGAGTCGGTTGGAGAGGCGGCCATCATGGTGATTAGGGAGGCAGTTGCATACATTGCTGATGAAGTCAAGAAGCCTGGGGCTGGGCTTGCTGTCATCGGTGTTCTCTTGATTGCTGGAGCGCAGATCTTTACTGCTAGTCAGTTCGTACTTGAGGAATACATCCTAGAGAAGTATGCCCTCGAACCTCTCAAGGTTGTTGGCTGGGAAGGTATCTTCGGTTTCTCTGTTACTGTCCTGGCAATGATTATTCTATACATTGGCGTTGGAAGAACTGATGCGGGACGTTATGGATATTTCGATATTGTTGAAGGTTGGCGGGAGATGACGAACTACAGAGGTATCTGGGTTTCCAGTATCCTCATCATGATCAGTATTGGGTTAGTGTTACCTCTTGTCATTTCTTATTTCAACTGTATGCTAATCGTGGTCTAGTGGATTCAATTTCTTCGGCCTGTCGGTTACCCGTACTGTCTCTGCCACCTCCCGATCAACAATCGATACCTGCCGTACCCTTTTCATCTGGATCGCTTCTCTATTCCTCGGCTGGGAGACATTCAAATGGCTTCAGGTTCTCGGATTTMTCCTTCTAGTGTACGGAACCTTCCTCTTCAATGGTCTCGTTACACCGCCACTGAAACGCTGGCGCGTGAGGGAAGTGGAAGAGTTATTACCAGAAGAACCTATTGAGCACGCTTGAGTAGATGATCAGGTGGTAGTTTAGAGTAGCAGGCTTCTGCATATATTCCACGATAGAGCGTTTGCATTAGTTGGGCATGGGTCGGCGTTTGACAGGGGAATTTAGAATAACAATTAGCATTTAAACATTTAACCATGTGTTGTACAGCCACTTGTCCACCGAGAAGTCAATCGGTGGAAATTCGAGGAGCCTTACAAYGATATCATGCCATATCAGCTAACTTGGCAGACTCTTGGGCACCGATTTATTGCACACAGCCTCGTCTCGAACTCGCCTAGCGTAATCCTTCATGATGTACGGCCCACCTGCGGCTGAASTTGTCAACCTCGAGTCGCATATCARGCGATTCCACGGCGCTTACCAGTTACTATAATACAAAATACAAAATGCTACTTTCRTGTTCTYGCAAAATACGCAAGATCACATATTACTCGGCAGAATTATGACCGTGGACTAACTTCAATAATATTGATACATGTGATGCAGGAAGAATGATACCATGGCAGACCCCCTATCGGTCGTCGCCAGTGTCGTCGGCGTCGCGGCGGCAGCTATCAAGTAAGAACCATTAAAACCTTCTCACAAAACCACCTACACATGCCCTCTCCCTCAAATTTCACATCTCGCTTCCAACCTCACCCCTTCTCACCCCCACCAAACAAACCACTAACACCCCCAGACTATCAACAGCCCTCAAYACCATCATCGAGCGCTACTCCACGGCGCAGGACCAAATTGGCCAAATATCCAACGACCTCACGCTCTTCTCCCTAACGCTAGAGCAACTCGTCGATATCCTCGACGTCCCGGAATCAGAACGGGTCGTCAGCGATGTGCTCATCGAGTCTGTTGGGAAGATTATGGGGATTTGTAGGCCGTTRTTTAAGGTTTGYTTTACTCGCTTGCGTAGTGATATTGATAATGAGGGAGTTTTAATGGCTGATTTGTTTTGGTGGGCAGGAGATTAATGTGATGATTAAGAAGGCGAACGGGGCGAAGAGGGGGAAGTTTGGGAGTGCGGTGATGTGGACTTTTAGGGAGGGGAGGGTTAGGGTTGTGAAGGGGGATTTGGATGGGTTGAAGTTGACGCTGTTGGTTATTATTGCTACGTTGAGGTTGAGGACTGAACGGTATTGTGGTTTCTTTTTACCCCTTTGATTTTATGGCTGGAGGAAGATTACTGACTGCAGGTTGTTTATAGTCGCCAGGATGATCAGAAACGGAGGGCTGTAGTGGAGACTTTGATCTCGACGCAACGGAGATCTGTGAGGAGGCTGAAGCGTGAGAAGGAGGTGGCGAGGTTGGAAGGTCAACAGGACGGTGAGGGGGAGACTAGTACTGCTGTTGCGAGTTTGAGGGGTGATTTATCGGATGTGCTTGAGAAGGTCGTTACTGTTCCACCAGAAGACCCCGAGGAGACACAGCCAGAATATCCGCAATTGGGACTCGTACCATCTACTCAATCCGCCACTCAGCCGATGGACTCACTCACTTATCCGAGCCAGACGGATGAGGAGCCGTCTGAAACTACTCTKCAACGATCAGATTTAGTACAAAAGAATGCTGTRGGTACGCTGCTGAAGCAGTGGACGATTCCGAGCACTCCAGACGAGGCAGCAGCCARCTGGGAAAGGGGAAGAAATCTACCGTTTCGTGGAAATTCAGCTGGCCAATTCAACTCCCCTAGCTCTGTGCCCGACAGTGGCAATGATCCAGTCATAAACACAGTCCACAAATTATCCGAGTCACCAGCTTTTGGGCCTTTAGAAGACCATAGGTCCGATGAGCACACCCGGACGCTTCCAGGAATTCCCGACTCCAAGTTCTCATACACAGGTCCTTCCGTCCCACCCAATGAGAACAGAACACTCGGGGAAGAACTAGCCAACGCGAAAGCCAAACGCGACCAAAAGTGGCTCCAAAAATCTAAGACTTACGATGTCAAAAATATCGATATTACCATCCGGCTCGATCGCAGCAAAACAAAGTACGAGACAAAGACAAGGGAAGCATCAAGTGCACTTCAGAAAGCTCTACAGAACTGCCAGAAATGCTTGGAGAGTRATCAAATGCTGATTGAAAAGGATCTTATGGCTGTGGAAGAAAAACAGAATATGCAGACGTATATCAAGGAAGAGATTTCATATAGTCGAGCCGGCTATACGGATGAAGATATTAACAACTCGCATTGGGCGCGAAGGCATATTGAGGAATTGAACGCGAGACTTGAAGAGATAGAGAGTGAGGTAGCTCCGTTGTCACTTGATGATGTGAGGAAGGGATTGTTGCAAAAGTTGGAGGTTGTTCAAAAGACGTTTGAAGATGATATGGCACATATAAAGAGGGGACATGCGATATTTCAACAGCAGAGAGAGAATGCTTGGATGGCTGAGCGGGAGGCGATTGATATTGAGAAGTTGAGACTTGCCAAGGAGGAGGCTTTAGCTAGGGAAGAGAAGGAGAGATTAGATCGGGAGGAAGAGGATGAGATTCGGAGAASGTGGGAGGTGAGTAATGGAGAGTATCCGTTGGCAGAGAGTACAACGCAACCAATGGAGCGAAACTCGTCCTTTCAATTTGAGCCATCCCACTTCGATCCAGGGTCGGCATTCACTCTACCTCCCAGCGAACCATTCAATTTTGATCCACCCGGACGTGATCACGAACCACAGTCATCAAGTCAACCATTCGAAGCACCGACGTGGTTAAGCGAGGGTGTGTCTGACGAACCTGCTTCGGAAGACGAGTCTGGGCATGAGGTCAATCCTGCGACACCAAAGTCGAAACGCAAAGGAAAAGAGAACGAGAATGTACAGAGTGGTAATTACACGAGTCCTTATTTTGAAGAGGGCGAGGAACATGTCGAGATGCCTGAAGGTAACTACGCGGCAGGACTTGAGAACCACAACAGCGGTGATCATGATGAAGAGAGGAAACCATTGATGGTGTTTACTAGAGGAACACAGACAGAGGATCTCATGACTGATCTAGCTCAACTCCATATATCGGAACCAGAGCTAGACGACTCAGCAGCCTCAACACYAGAAGCAAGTCAAACATCGACCTTATCAGGCCGACAAACATCCCAACCATCCCAACCGTCACAATTCTCAGAAACACCACCTACTACAACAGCAACCTCAGAACTACTCCCCCCTCAAGCCTCAACAATGACCTGCCACCGCCCCGCCTACCTGCCCCCGCAACCACACCTCACAGCCTCCAACACCCTCCTCTCCCTCCTAACCCTCCACCATCACCCCTCCACCCTCCCCTACTTCAAAGCCTCCCGCGACACCTACACSTTCCACCTCGGCGCCGCCAGCACGCCCTTCTACATCCTGCATCTCGTTCCCTCGGASCTCACGACCGCCCAAACCTCGCGCGTCGAATGGACCGTGATGCAGAAACCGTGGGCTGGASGGAAAGCGTTAGAGGTTAGTGGGTATGAATATCGAGAAGATGGCAAGGGGTGGGTGTGGGTGAGGGGGGAGTTGAATTGGGTATGTATCGCCTCTTCCTATCCCACTATCCTCCTTAAGTTTTCAACAGTCTAATAGTGGTTATATATATAGTATCAAATTCATCAACTTTTCACCATTTCGACTAATCTTTTGGATAATGCTTTACATCAAGCTTCGCTGGGTGTTTCGAAGCGGCGATCSGTAGAGGGAGGTGAGAAGACTTCGAAGGGGAGGCTGCTTGGTAGGCTGAGGAGTGCGAAGAATGGGGATGAGATGGAGGAGTTTCATGGGGCGTTTTTTGATAAAGGGGAGGGGAGGGGCGGGAGGTAGATATTGGAGACTTAGGTTTCTCCATGGGTGGTTTATGAAATTGTTGGATTGAGACAAATCATCTAAAGATTGATTTAGAATCTGAGATCATTTGGATGTTTTTGTGGATATACTAGGAATCAGTAAAGTTATACCACTACGAAGGTAGATGATACTTTATTGAACAGATGACTGGAAGATTTACCTAGGTAGTTGCAGACCGACCTTCCCATCATCTCTTTGCCTGGACACGTCAGCTTCGAGCAAGTCTACATAAACCTTTTTACTATATCACAATCAAGGGACTTCAAAGTATTTCAATTTTTTATTCAGTTCTCAACTCTAGCCTCACTGGCTGGAACATTGGTAGAGTGAGTGGCATGCAATAACCCCCAAACGCAACGAATAACTTCATACGGCAAACCAACTGTCAAAGAGCCCGCAAAGCATGTCGCATAAACTCGCAGTCCGTGGAACACAATGCAAAAATGCAAAAATACTGGTSGTATACCCCCGCCGTGTCCGTTCTGAGTAGTCGTGATCATTTCTGAACAAACAGACCTACTTCCAGGACCACGACATGTATACTACAAAACTTCAATGATGCGCTCATGCTAGAAGAGACTCACGAGGCAATCAACATGCCTTACGCAACGTCGTGGAAATCCAGCGTTTTTGTGTACTCCAGAGCTCAGTCGCTAGCGAGGCAGATATATCCGGTATTGGCTGTAGGACCAAGACGAATTTAAATGCCAATGCGATAATTGAACATGTCAAGGGAAATCTTCATGAGCGGCCATTGATAGCTGGTGTGACAGGAATGCCATTGCCAATTGGAGCATGATAGGAACTGATGCTTTGGAAGCCTCTGCAAGAAACGTTAGTATCATTTCCGSATGAGAAGGAATACAGGGGACCTACCGAGTGAGATCAAAACCGCCTTCTTCCTCATCGGGTTCTTCGATAATGGGAGGGTCGGCTTTGGAAGGGCCTCCATTTCGGGTAGGGCTAAGAGCAGATGACCGATGAACAGGCGGAGGGCTGCTACTTGGAGGAATGCCAACGCTAAGACCCTTCGTAGGGCTTGCGTCAAACGACGGTCCCTTCATAGGCGTAGTTCCAATATCTGCATACTTCCAAAAAGGGGCGGGAGAGCTGGTAGGCATATGTTGACTTGGTCGTTGGGCGGTACTAGGAGGTGCTAAGCGAGGGTGAACGCGAGACGGGGCTGGTGTGACCATTGAGCCGGCATCTTCTTGAAGGTATGAGGATGAAAGAGTGGGAGGAGAACCTGGTAAGTTGTCCGTGAGGGCAAATGAGGTGTTGTTGGATCTCCGGTGTCGTGGTAAGGGGCTGCCGTCTCCCGGAACGCTATCTTGCATAGACGATCCTCCGCGATCTGGGGTAACTTGCGGGGCATTCTGTGCGAAGGAGCTCATCTGAGGTGACTTAGAATTTGGAGAGCGTCGTTTTGGCTTCACAGAAGAGCTAGCTTCACCGTCCTTCGATACTCGCGTAAGATAATTTGCGCTGGCAGGAGAGTTTGGTGCTGAAGAACCTCTATGACCACCTCGTCCATTCTTGACGCTATTCTTTGCCATCTGATCTCGAGCATCAGGGTGAAGCATCCATTTCATACCTTTACCAGGCTCGTTGGTCGGGCGCGGTCGCTTCTGGAAAGCCTTGTTCAACGATAAATTGTGTCGAATAGAATTCTATACACGATCAGTCCTGTCAAATAGAAATCGACCGTCCGCTACTTACCTGCCATCCAGCTGCTGGTTGGTATCTATAATAGGCGTACTTATCAGTGATGAAGGTGTAAATCCCGTTGAGTTCCAAGGCCTCCCCTTTGGTATCAAGAATGGCTTGGCTGATCATCTGTGCATAGCTGTAGGTAGGTTTGATATGCTGATTGGACGCCAAACTCAAGTCGACATCATCGGAGTTCATGAGCATTGTACCTGCAAATGGGGACTTCCCAGTTGAGTAAGGAGCTTTGGTTCGCGCGCTGACAGGTGTGCCGGGACGTTGGTAGTCAGGGGGAGCGGGAGCAATTGGTAATGGACCGGAACCATTTTGACCACGAGTAGCGGATGCTGTCGCTGTTTGGGAAGATGATGGCGCCTCTGTTTCATCACCTTTGTCATTCTCCTCTGGTAATTGAATGAGTCCAGCTCGGAGAAGATATTTGTGGTCGACTTGGAGACGTCCATCAGGAAGGACAAACATCATTTCGATGCCCCCAATCTCGATGACTTGCCCACTGACAAGAGGTATTCTTTCTCCCTTACGGCGAGCGCTGTCATTGACACGAATACCATTTCGACCCTGTATGAGCACATGCCACAATTCCGAATCCGAGTCGAAGTAGATCTCCGCGTGTAGTCGTGAAACCATCTTGTTGGGTCCAAGATCAACATGTATGTCATCTTGTGCCGCCGAACTTTCTGGCATGCCTGAGCCACTGGCCTGAGAGGAAGCTCGGGGAACCGCGCCCTCTGGGGGACGTCCGATGACATTATTCAGGTACTTGATGTAAAATGTCCAGTCTTTGCCAGCTAATTTTGCATAGGCCGTGACGCCCTCTTTATTGTGTTTTTCGTAGAGCGCATTTGCGTGGTCCTTGGTAGCTTGTACGTAGTGCTCGGGGAGCTGGAGGCGTGTGACAAGTACAGCAATCAATTCGTCGTCGCTCATCTTGATACCCGATCGGTCGAGGGGCAATTTGGGTGGCTCAGGAGTAGGTGGTTCAGGAATAGGTGGTTCGGGCTCCTCGACGGCCTACAAAACATTAGCAGACTTCTGGAAACCGAGAGCAATTTCTACAGACCTTTCCCTTCTTTCTTCTCTTCGCGGGCCGAATTGGAGATGAATCAGGTACATCAGCAACCTCCTTCCGGGTTCGCAAGGGGCGTTTTGAAGATGGAGGCATGATTGGAGAGGGCGGTTTCTGGTGTAGCAGATGCGCTGATAGATAACTCTGTCCTATCTCATCCAGTCAGCGACGTGAGGTGGTGGAATTCGCACGCAGAGGGAGATTCCGTTGTCGATTCTTCTTGCGACACAGGTGTCCAGAAGTGATCTCGGCGGGGAGCACGGACGGTTCTACTTCTCTTTCTAGTCGCTAGATTGGAATGAGCAATCAATCAGCAGTTTCCCTCGTCGTGGTTGTCGATTCCTGTATTTGTTGGTGTTGGTAGCGATGTTGTCGCGATTGTCTGTCGTCGAAATTCCTCGATCACGCGCAGTCGCGTCGTTCAGACAATGCCTTGTTTCCCTAACATACAATTGCGTGCGCGAGGTACGAACGTGGAGCGAGAAGGAGGGTTATATAGGTCGACACGATGAGGATTCGTCTCCGGTCGAAACGAGAGGGGTATTGATGGATGGTGCGCTTTGTTCCATAAATTGAACACCGTCAATAAATGAAGCTCAGGACGGGTTTCGTGGGGGGCAAAACCGCCAGCTTTTTCGATTGGTTATCGCCTGTGATTGGTTTCGCTTGCTTAAGTAAATAAGAAAGCGGGGCCACCAACACTAGCTCACTAGGATAGCGAGGATAGGTGCACCTAACGTCGACGGCTCTCGTTAGAGTACCGCCTTTTCCCCAAATCCAGCTATATTACAGTCTGGATCATGACTCTTTCTATAGCGTCAGTAATCACATCATTCGAGCTCGATCACATTGAGATGGTCATTGATCAATAGTGGAATTTTCCCTCAACAATTAAATGATCATGAGATCTGAAGAGTCCTCGCTGCTTTTCAACCCTTCCGCAAGAAGTCACTGGTATGTTGGTTGGTTGGCAATCTAGCACGCAAACAGTCTTTGTACATCTTCAAGTTTGGTCATTTTAAGAGTCTGTTGCTTCGTGATGTTGGGAATTGTGTCTTTCTCTTTGTCGCTCCGATTTGGACGTTTCCATCTTCCCCTCCTGCCTCCCCCCCCGCTACATACAGTAGTGCCGACAAGTTCAACACTGGCGTACCATCAACTTTTGGGCCGAAGTTCTTGCTCGAGGTTACGAGTCCGATCCCGATCCCGATCCGACCAAGAAAGAGGTCGAGTTGACTGCGAAATACCTAATCTGAGACCCGTGACAGTCAAGAGACAAGTCCCGTCTCTGTTAGTGACCAGTCATGAGGCGCTCTCGAAAGCTAGAGACTCACAAAGTCAGTGAGAGGGTAGCCCCGGCTCAATTGGTAGGTGATTGTGAAATGGGCAGACGCATACTATTGCTTCCCAATGTTCGACCGCCAGTGAACAAGCGGGCATGATTCAGCATGGAATGATTGGTCAAGGCAATGCAGAGTGCACAATTGAGAAAACAAGGATGACATATCTCGTACTGGCCATTGCCTCATATAGTCGTCAATTGATTGCTAGTCTATGCAATCTATTCATTCACGGCGTTTTAAGATGCTGGATGGGTATCTACCAACAACCCAATCTTCACTTTTCCCAAAGCCCAGGCGCAAGTAACTGTTCCCTGTTCACCAGGGTCGTCCTCTCCTCTCTATTACGCATATCTATGCCTTCTCTAGCCTCACAGCAGGATTTCTTTCGATGAAAGACAAATCTACTTTGTGGCCCAGTAGCTCTCGGATGTTATTCACCTAAACACATGTGAGCGTGTAATATGCCAAGCACGCCGAAGGACAGTCTTACCTTGTATTTGATCATTGTGGGTCGCTCTAGACTCAAACCCCAACCGAACACACGCATGTCCTTGGGCAAACCCATTGATTCTAACATTTCTGGTCGGAACATACCGCTGTTCCCGATCTCAACAAGCTTGTTCAATCCTTTGTGGAAGCTGAAAATTTCCATACTAGGCTCGGTATAAGGGTTGTAGGCGGGTTTGAAACGCAAATCTTCAATGCCCATCTTGTTGAAGAATATTTCCATGAACTCCATCAAACCTCCTAAAGATAGGCCATAGTCAGCAATGACGCCTTCCACCTGATGGAACTCGGCAAGATGGGTAGCRTCAACAGTCTCGTTACGGAAAACCCGATCGATAGAGAAGTATCGAGCGGGTGGAGGTCTTCCATCGGGCCCTTTTTGCGACGCAAGCTTGTGCAGCATTGCTGTGGAAATAGCCGTCGTATGCGTTCGAAGGACCAATCTTAATGACTCATCCTCCGCCCAGGGATATCTGTAACCTATTGATCCGTACTTTCCATCCTGATGAACCTCCTGGACGTTCTTCCAATACGACTCATAGTCGCCCTTGTCATCTTCTGACTCCGCATGAGGCTTGTCAGCTGTTTTAGGGTCCGAAATATAGAAGGTATCTTGAAGATCACGAGCGGGATGTTGTTGAGGCACGAAAAGAGCGTCGAAATTCCAGAAGCCCGTCTCGACATAACGATTTGTTGGCATTTCTTCGAAGCCCATCTCAAAGAAAATCTGACGGAATTCATGACGGACTTTGTTCAGGGGATGCAGTGCACCGGCGTTCTGGTCTGCTCCAAGCGATTTGAAATTGTAAGGCTTGAAAGCCGCCGTCTTCCACGCACCCCTACAACAATTAATGAAAAGAGACATGGGTCATAGAAAAAGAGAATCTTACGAGGCAATCATGTCTGCAGTTAAGTCTGTCTCTTCTTTTAAAATCTCGAGCGCGAATTTTGGCCCTTTCTGAATCTTGAAGGTGGTAACTTTTTGCATTTTGACCAATTTCCTCTTTTTCAGATCTGTGATGACCTTTGCATCCGGGTGCGAGTTCGTCTTTTGTATTACTTGAAGCTGATCTCGAGTGACATCTTTGATAGCATCAGTCTAGAGCAATCAGTTTCCGTTACCCGTATAGAATTGGATTCATGGAGTCTCACTGAAGCCACTAAGCGCCCCTCCTTTCCCTTCGCAATCCACTTGGATTTGAAGGCTTTGCCTTGCCCAACCTTGACAACGTTTTTATCTCCTACAGCGGCTTCCAATTCGGACACTGTAAGCCCATCCATCGCCTTTCGTAACGCTTCGAACACCCGAGCTTCATGACTGCCATTTGCTGCAATTTCAAGAGCTTCTGACTCTAGTATCGCCTCCTCCCTATCGATAGTATCATAAGTAACCATTGACCGCGAGGCCAATCGGTCCAACGCTCCCTTCACCTCAGTCGACTTATAAGCTGGAAATGCTTCGGCAGAAAGTATTGGGTCGTTCTGTGAGAGAGCTTGGAGGATTTCGGAGGGCAGATTGCTAGATGGTCCATCATGCGCGGTCGCCATTATGTCGGATGACGGACACGAGTACAAATTCAAAGGTGTCTGGTGCTCTCGTTTCTAAATATTGGTCACTAGAGCGTCGAGTCATCAAACGTCGCCAAAATAATTTGAGGTTGCGCGCACAGACCCAGGGAGGTGGAGATATCAATGTGGAGGGGTCCTGCAAGGCTGACAGACGAAGCATGCTATATCTAGCGTTGAGACTGCACTTATGGGAACTGAAATTGTTCACATGTCAAATTGTCATGATATTTACTACCGATTTCACCATTCTCCAGACATGTGTAGCAAAGAAAGCTTCAAATGTGCCTAGAGTTCACCTCTACTACCTTCGCAGATTATACATATTGTGGTATCAATCGCCATTGAAGGGAGGAAGATCCTATTAGATGCCAAGATCTTTGGGTGTGCTTAAGAACTCTGACTCATTGGCATGCAATTGAATCTCCTAGTCTCGCCTTTACAATGTTCCCACCTAGCGAGAATCGAGGAGTTTATTAGCGCTCGGTTGGTGATATCCCATTGAAAGAATCGTTTGCGACTACATTGCATCTCCACTCTCGGGTTTGATTGCCCCCAGAGAGCCTTCGATGACTGCCCATATATCCCTAGATTTAGATGTATCTTCGGGCTGTGTACGCCTTTGCTGGGGATCTTCCACATCCTCTCCTAGAAGTCGCTGAAGTTCGAGAAGGGCGTGTCGAGTACTGTCAATTGAGCAGCTGCCCTCTTCTAGTTTTTCCAAAATCGCAGCTTTCGTGGAGGTTGCTGCTGCTTCAGACGAGTGAGCCCATGCACGAGCATGTCGTGAAGAATCTGGTTTCTCATAAGATGCCATCTCGCTTGCGAAAGAGCCTCCACTTTCCAATCCACGACGTGGCAAGGAACCGCGTGATGCTGGATATGCTGGAAGTAGATGGCTCTCGTCAGCCAGACGGTCAAATCCTTGCCCAGAATCTTTAAGCTGTTTAGCTAGAGTAATGGTGAGGTGTGACTTGTGTTGAGCTAGAGTTTTCTGTTGGCCAGACGTGGACACCAGCTCCTCGAGAACAGGTAAAATGATATGGCTTGTGAAGTCACCTCCGTGGTTTTCTAAGGTTTCTGGGAGATTTTCCAGGTCCCCAGGTAAACCTAAAGAAGTTGGCGCCTCCAGATTGTTGGAAGCAGTCATAACTAGGGCTTGCCTGGATCTGGCATATCGCGCATACTCTCGGCTAATAAGTCCAAGGTGATTTTCGATGTAATCCTGGCCTAAAATATCAGAAGTTGGAGGAGGCAAATGTTCTTCGAAGTCGGTAGAGCTTTGTCCAGCTTGTGATAATTCGGCCTCGATCCAATTTATGAGCTCGTTTCGTGCAGTCCCAAGGGCCTGAAGTCTGGCCTCCTGATTATAACCAGAGCTATTCTGAGCAGACCTAAACTTAGAAAGCAAAATCTGCTCCTTTTTCAAGAGCATCTTTGCGCGTAGAACGGATTTCTCGAGTTGATTGACAAGGACATTTAGATTCGTACCGCCGGTCTCTCCCTGAGATCCTGAGATCTGAAGAACCTCGGATGGTACCTGTGGTAGCAAATCGACATTCTGCAGCGCAATCTGAGGATCTAGAAACTGCGTGGCGGCCGCCGGCTTTTTGTTCAGAGTGTCTATGTAATCCTGACTAATGCAGAGAACATCGTGTTTTTGTTGTTGCTTGACCAATGCAATATAAGTCGATAGCGTTTCTTGGTGATCCCCTGCTGAGCGCGTGTAGGTAACCGACTCCTGTCGCGACTGATGCTCTTTACTGATTTGGGCATATTCTCTTCTAGCTCTGGAGTTTGCTCGGGCCCAACGGAGATACTCTTTTTGATTGCCCTTAGTACCATGCGATGCAGGGTCAACACTGGAAGATGAGTCTATGAGTGACAATGGGCGTGGGAGTACATGTTTCTCCCCCGAATGAAGGCTCGAAGCAAGATGACTGCTTAAGACACGTCGAACATGTGTTGCCTCTTGCCTTTGTTTCACAAAAGGATGTATAGAGTCTTGTATAGCCTGCAGGATTTCAGACGACACCTCGAGGGCTTGCATGGTAGAGAATCGCACCAAGTAGTTGTAAAGATTTGCGGCTGCCTTATTTGTTTTGGTCGTTGGAACTATTTCAGCCTCGCCTGCGCACTGGCCTGTGCGCCCCACGAATCTGCATCAAGGTCGCTAAACGCGCTAGTGTGGGCCAACCTTAATTTTGAGATCTTTTCTTGTTGACTACTCGAGTACGCCTATCAGGTTACTTTGACTTACAGCGAAGGTCCTTTAATTTTAGTCACCACCATAATTCCGGTGTCCTCAAGATATTCGCCCCTGATGATTTCATGAACGCTCTTTTGATGATACATTTGGCATTTGCCCCACAGGAGGACTTTCTTTAAGCAGACTTCATCGTCATTGTCAGAACTCGCCATTTGCCCAGTCGCAAACATGACGGACCAGCAGCGCGATGTCTCTCAGTACAAGTATTCGGCGATGTCCAACCTGGTCCTCCAGGCGGACCGTCGATTCGTTACTCGCCGCAATGACGAAGTCACTGGGGATCCAGAATCTCTCGCGGGGAGACTGAGCATTCGTGACATGGGCTCTAGGAATGCTCGTGACGATGCGCCCAGAAAGAAGAAGAAGGCATCCGGATTACCTGATGTCGAGAGGGGCGGTCTTCAGGAAGGTCAAGATGTKTTGGAACGAGAGCAGCGCAAGCGCAAGCGCGGCGAACCTGCGCAACTTCGAGGGACKGGCATTCTATCTGCGGCGGATGCGTTGGTAGAAGGAATCGTTTATCGACCGCGAACGTCTGCCACACGAGCGACATATGATCTCATACTCACGACTGTGGCAAATAATCTTGGGGATGTCTCTCAYGAGATTGTACGAAGCGCYGCGGACGCCGTGTTAGAATTCCTCAAGGACGACGACATGAAGGATTTCGACAAAAAGAAGGAGGTGGACGATCTATTAGGAGCAACAATGACCCCGAAACAATTCAATGAACTTGTAAATCTGGGAAAGAAGATTACTGACTACGAGGCACAGGATGAGGACGAAGTAATGGGCGACGGTGAAAATGGTGCAGAGGGCGGTGCGGAAATTGATGACCGTCAAGGTGTTGCCGTCGTCTTTGACGACAATTCTGAAGATGAAGACGGCGCAGAGATGGTGAATGAAATTCGGGACGAATCATCAGAGGACGAAGATGATAGTGAAGATCGCCCAGGAGCCGAGGAGTCTGCGACAGCTGGTGGCGTCGCCGAGGACAGGGGAGAGGAAGGACAGGAAATATCCGATGAAGATGATGCCATGATCATTGATTCCGGCCCTACAAACAAGGACAGTGGGAAGGACGGAGACAAGAATGCTGTTCCCGCGAGAGACATTGACGCATACTGGCTTCAGCGCCAAATTGGAACGATTTATTCAGATGCCCATATCCAGCAAGTCAAGACGCAGCAAGCGCTTCATACACTTTCTGGAGCGCCCGAAGAAGAAGGTGGCGAGGAGAAACCTCTGAGGGAAATCGAAAATGACCTCGCTGAGCTCTTTGACTATGAGAATCACGATCTTGTTCATAAACTCATCTCGAATAGAGACAAAATAGTGTGGCTTACCCGACTAGCTCGAGCAGAGGATTCTGAAACCAGAGGTGTTATCGAGCGTGAGATCGCCTCGGAGGGTTTGCGCTGGATTCTCGACGAGTTACGCGGCGTTGCACCTTCAGGAGGCAGTTCCAAAAAGCGCAAATTAGAGATTAAGATGGACATCGATGCACCAACGACATACACAGGTGATGCTGCGAAGCAAGAATACAAGGGCGACGGTGGACTCGTTGGTGGATTGCAACCGCGAAAACTCATTAATCTTGAAAATCTAGTATTCGACCAGGGCAACCATTTGATGACGAATCCCAAGGTTAAGCTACCAGAAGGCTCCACTAAGCGTACATTCAAAGGTTATGAGGAGATTCACGTCCCAGCTCCAAAGAAGCGCAATGATCCAAGTGATCGCGATATTCCTATCACCGAGATGCCTGAGTGGTCGAGGACGCCTTTCGGTACAACCACTAAATTGAATAAAATCCAGTCTGCATGCTTCCCCCAGGCGTTTCAAGACGACGGAAACATGCTTATTTGCGCCCCAACTGGTAGTGGAAAAACGAATGTTGGAATGCTTACCATCCTCCGCGAGATTGGCAAAAATCGCAATCCAGAGACGGGAGAGATCAATCTTGATGCTTTCAAAATAGTATATATCGCACCGTTGAAAGCTCTTGTTCAGGAGCAAGTTGGAAACGTCGGTGGTCGACTAAAGCCRTTCGGTATTACTGTTTCTGAGTTGACGGGTGATCGGCAACTCACTAAGCAACAAATTGCCGATACCCAAATTATAGTAACAACACCGGAGAAATGGGATGTCATCACAAGAAAGGCGACCGATCTGAGCTATACGAACCTTGTGCGACTCATTATTATCGATGAGATTCATTTGTTGCACGATGATCGTGGTCCTGTTCTGGAGAGCATTGTCAGCCGAACAATCAGGAAGATGGAACAAACTGGTGACCCGGTTCGTCTTGTCGGTCTCTCTGCTACTTTGCCCAATTATCGAGATGTGGCGAGCTTTCTCCGAGTTGATCCTCTCAAAGGAATGTTTCACTTCGATGGATCGTTCCGGCCGTGCCCCCTTCGCCAGGAGTTTGTCGGCATCACGGAGAAGAAGGCCATCAAGCAGCTGAAGACCATGAACGATGTGACATACACAAAAGTACTCGAGCACGTAGGGACCAATCGCAATCAGATGTTGATATTCGTTCATTCTCGGAAGGAAACTTCCAAGACTGCCAGATACATTCGAGACAAGGCTTTAGAAATGGAAACTATCGGCCAGATACTCAGAAGCGATGCTGGTAGCAGAGAAGCCCTGAATTCCGAAGCGGAGGCCGTCAATGATAGAGAGTTGAAGGATCTTCTTCCATATGGATTCGGTATTCATCATGCAGGCATGAGCAGGCCCGATCGTACTTCTGTTGAAGATCTCTTTAACGACGGACTGATACAAGTTCTCGTCTGTACTGCTACACTTGCTTGGGGTGTAAATCTGCCTGCGCATACTGTTATCATCAAGGGCACACAAGTATACTCGCCAGAGAAGGGCAGTTGGGTCGAGCTGAGCCCACAGGACGTACTCCAGATGTTGGGTCGTGCAGGTCGACCCCAGTATGATACTTATGGAGAAGGCATCATCATCACTACGCAAACTGAAATGCAGTACTATCTGTCTCTTTTGAACCAGCAGTTGCCCATAGAAAGTCAGTTTGTCAGTAAACTGGCAGATAACCTCAACGCAGAAATAGTTCTTGGCAATGTTCGGAGTCGTGATGATGGAGTCGAATGGCTTGGCTACACATACCTTTTTATACGGATGCTGCGTTCTCCTGGCCTGTACAGTGTCGGAGCTGATTATGAAGAAGACAACTCGTTGGAGCAGAAGCGGGTAGACCTCATCCATTCTGCAGCCGTCGTGCTGGAAAAGTCCAACCTTATCAAATACGACAAGAAAACAGGCAAATTGCAGTCCACGGAGCTGGGACGCATTTCTTCACATTACTATATCACCCATAGCTCGATGTTGACATACAATCACCACATTCAGCCCTCGATCACCCCAATCGAACTCTTCCGTGTATTTGCGTTGAGCGACGAATTCAAGTACATCCCTGTTCGTCAAGACGAAAAGCTTGAGCTTGCTAAGTTACTGGGCCGTGTGCCTATTCCCGTCAAAGAAGGCATTGAGGAGCCGCACGCTAAAATCAATGTGCTTCTACAAGCATACATCTCACGACTTAAGCTCGAGGGTCTTGCACTGATGGCAGATCTTGTGTATGTCACGCAGTCTGCTGGCCGTATCCTTCGAGCAATTTTTGAAATCACGCTCAAGAAAGGCTGGTCATCTGTCGCTAAGACCGCGTTGGAGCTTTGTAAGATGGCAGAGAAACGTATGTGGCCTACAATGACCCCTTTGCGACAATTTCAAAGCTGCCCAAGAGATATCGTCCAGAAGGCTGAAAGGATCGACGTACCATGGACAAGTTATTTTGATTTGGATCCACCAAGAATGGGCGAGCTACTCGGTCTTTCCAAAGCAGGCAAGACTGTCTGCAATCTTGTTTCCAAATTTCCGCGATTAGATGTTCAGGCTCAAGTACAACCTATGACTAGATCGATGTTGAGGGTTGAATTGACAATCACTCCCGAATTCGAATGGGATGAGGAAATTCACGGCAAGGCAGAGAGCTTTTGGATAATAGCTGAAGATTGTGACGGAGAAGATATTCTCTTCCATGACCAATTCATCCTCCGTAAAGACTTCGCCGAGTCTGAGGAGAACCAACATATAGTCGAGTTTACAGTACCCATCACTGAACCAATGCCGCCCAATTACTTTGTATCTGTAATTTCCGACCGCTGGATGCACTCAGAAACAAAACTCGCTGTCTCTTTCCAAAAGCTGATTCTTCCGGAGAAGTTCCCGCCTCACACACCTCTTCTGGAACTTCAACCCCTCCCAGTTGCCGCTCTGAAGAGTGATGATTTCAGGACTCTTTACCCGGCATGGGAACGATTTAATAGGATTCAAACGCAGACATTCAACTCGTTGTATTCAACCGACGACAATGTCTTCGTCGGTGCCCCAACGGGAAGTGGTAAGACCGTCTGTGCCGAATTCGCTTTACTTCATCACTGGAATAAACAAGATGCTGGTCGTGTGGTGTACGTAGCTCCATTCCAAGAGCTCGTCGATCTTCGTTTTCAAGATTGGCGAAAACGCTTCGCCAGCTTACGTGGCGGGAAAGAAATCGTAAAGTTGACAGGCGAGACTACCGCTGATCTTAAGCTGCTTGAGAAAGGAAACCTAGTGTTGGCTACCCCATCCCAATGGGATATTCTTTCCCGCCAGTGGCAACGCCGTAAGAATATTCAGAATGTGGAGCTCTTCATCGCTGATGAGTTGCACATGCTCGGTGGCCAGGCTGGATATGTTTACGAGATTATCGTTTCGCGCATGAATTATATTCGGTCTCAAACCCAATTGCCACTCAGAATCATAGGACTGAGTGTATCTCTTGCCAATGCTCGTGATGTGGGCGAGTGGATTGATGCGAAAAAGCACAATATTTACAACTTCAGTCCTCATGTTCGATCAGTCCCATTAGAGCTTCACATACAATCCTTCACAATCCCTCATTTCCCGTCGCTCATGCTTGCTATGGCGAAACCGACGTATATTTCAATACTTCAGATGTCGCCGGATAAACCTGCACTTGTCTTCGTTCCTGGTCGGAAGCAAGCTCGCGCTACAACTAGGGATTTACTAGCAGCCTGTGTTGCTAGTGATGATGAAGATCGATTCTTACACGCAGACGTCGACCAGATGAAGCCTTTGCTTGAACGCATACGAGAAGAGGCACTGGCAGAAGCCGTATCTCACGGAATTGGTTACTACCACGAAGCTTTGAGCGCCAGCGATAAGCGCATCGTAAAGCACCTGTACGATAATGGCGCTATCCAGGTCTTGGTGGCCTCCCGTGATGTGTGCTGGGAACTAGACTGCAATGCACATCTTGTCATCGTTATGGGAACTCAATACTACGAAGGACGTGAGCATAGATACGTTGATTACCCACTTAGTGAGGTTTTACAAATGTTCGGAAAAGCTTCTCGTCCTCTTGAAGATCAATTGGGTCGTGGCGTCTTGATGGTACCGGCCGTCAAGCGTGAGTACTACAAGAAATTCTTGAATGAAGCGCTCCCAATAGAGAGTCATCTTCAAGTATACTTGCACGATGCGTTTGTGTCTGAAATCAGCACCAAGATGATCGAGTCTGCTGATGATGCCATCAATTGGACCACGTTTACCTATTTCTATCGACGTCTGCTAGCAAATCCAAGCTATTATAGCCTGACTGATATAACTCATGAGGGTTTGAGCACACATCTCTCTGAGCTCGTCGAAACCACTCTGAAAGAGCTCGCAGAGTTCAAGATCATCGACTTAGACGAGGAGGATGATTCTGTGACACCCCTCAACGCAGCCATGATCGCTGCTTATTACAACATCTCATATGTCACCATGCAAACCTTTCTGCTGTCCCTGACCGGGAAAACGAAACTCAAAGGAATCCTGGAAATCGTGACATCCGCAACGGAGTTCGAGTCTATACAGATCAGGAGACACGAGGAGAATCTGCTAAGACGCGTTTACGATCGGATTCCAGTCAAGATGGCTCAGCCGAGCTATGATTCGCCACACTTCAAGGCGTTCGTGCTGCTTCAGGCACATTTCTCGCGAATGCAATTGCCCATCGATCTAGCAAGAGATCAAGAGATCATCTTGACCAAGGTTCTTAGTTTGCTCAGCGCCACTGTCGATATTCTCTCGTCTGACGGGCACATTAATGCAATGAGTGCTATGGAGATGTCACAGATGGTTGTGCAAGGCATGTGGGACCGCGATAGTCCTCTCAAACAGATTCCACACTTCACTCCGGAAGTTATAGCCGGTGCAAACAAATCTGGGTATGTAATGTAATCAATTAAAAAAGTCAGTATGCTAACTGATGGTTCATCCGCAGTATCAAGGACATCTTTGAATTCATGGAAGCTATGGATCCTACGGAGAATCCTAACTACGAAGCTTTAGTGAAGAGTTTAGGCCTATCGCAGTCCCAGCTTGGGCAAGCAGCGACTTTCACGAACAACAAATACCCAAATATTGAGCTTGATTTTCAAGTGGAGGACCCGGACAACATCACCGCCGGCGACCCTGCATACATCAAAGTCAAAATTGTACGGGAGKTGGACGAAGACGAGAAGGCAGTGGACGTCGATACCACCGTACACGCACCGTTCTACCCTGTGCAGAAAATGGAGAATTGGTGGTTGATAGTTGGAGAGGAAAGCTCAAAGAGCCTCCTGGCAATCAAGCGCATCACAATCGGAAAAGCTCTGAACGTGCGACTGGAGTACACAGTTCCAACTCCCGGAGAGCACGAGCTCAAATTATACTTGATGAGCGACAGTTATCTCGGGGTCGACCAAGATCCAAGCTTCACGGTGAATGTCGCTGAGGGCATGGATGAGGATGAGGACGATGAGGATGAGGAGTAATGTCTTGTCAGTTGTCAGTGGCCAGCTACCATGAACCTGTTGTATACTAGATCGGAATGCAGGAAATGTTAGATGGGCCAAAAACAGTTATATCCGTTTTCAATTATGGCCAGGAGGTCACCAGGATGTGGCATTCCGTTGGATTTTCTTTGCTTGGCTCTCAGTGATTTGTGTTGCGGTGGCACGGCCAGGCACAGAGGGAACCGATTCGTGATTCGCTACGGCAGAAGAAGAGTTGTTGTCAGTCACGCCTCCTTTCCATCTCTCACCTCAGCTTCCAGCTCTCGTTTTGCGTTGTTTTGAGAACGGGCGATCTCCGTACCACGTCATTTGTTCCGTATTCCTTTCATCTCAAGCTGTCTTTGACCGAGACGGACCCTGCGTTATTTCTCTTCTTCATTCGATTTCGAGCCTGTTACCTGCGTCTGCGCTACAGTCTCTGGTGGTGAATTCCCGCCACTTGGTGTTTGCATTTCCAAACTTCAACTGGCTAGGCTGCGTGATCACGTGATCAGCGCTAATCCCGACCAGAATTGGAAGCCTTTTCCAAAGTCTCAGGCGAATCTGCGAAGGACCGTTTTCTTAACCCCATCACATCAACACCTCCACGCCATCAAGGCATTTCCACAAAAGTACCCATCCAACCCTCAAGTCATCTCATTCCTTTCTAGCAACACTCCTCTAACGCGTCTCAGGCAATTGCAAGTTCGCTTTTGTCAAACCCCTACCTACACAGAAGCGATCACTTTCGCGACGACATCATGTCGGAAGAAGCAAACTCCAAGGCGTCGCCAACGCCGGCTCTTCCAGAACCTACCTCCGCCGGCTCTGAAGCACCTGGAGACAAAGAGGTGGCAGATACAAATGGCACGAAAGCCAGCGATACCGCGCCCGCGCCAAGCGAAGAAGTCGCGACTGAAGTCACCGCGCCAGTGGAAGGTATGCCAAGTTTCATKGATTTTCATGGATTTATACCACTCAATTATAATATGCTGATTTATATTCTCGCGTTTAGCTCCAGAAGAGAAGAATACAAACGGCGACGAAACTAGCGGCGATGCTGTCATCAAGGACGAACCCGCGCCGACTACAACTAAAGCCGACGAAGAGATGAAAGAGGAGACCAAAGAGGGCGATGCTACTCTATCGGTAACGGAATCTGCAGAGGGTCCTGCTGCTACGCCGGCTTCTGCAAGCAAGGCCAAAGGGCGACGGAAATCTGGGGCGATCCCAGAACATAAAAGCAAGAAGTTGAACAAAAAGCCTTCAAAACCCAAGATGACACACACCGACGCTCAACCTGGCGATCACTTCTTTATTCGATTAAAGGGCTATCCTCTATGGCCAGGGATTGTTGCCGACGAGTCCATGCTTCCCGCCCAGATCATCAAGACGCGCCCACAGGGAGCTGCTAGAGACGATGGTACTTATAAGGCAGAGTACGAAGATGGTGGACCCAAAGTCAATGACCGAGTGTTCGCAGTCATGTTTCTTCAGACAAACGAATTGTGAGTCAGCGAACCGAGCTTCCAGTCTACCTACTAAATCCCATTTTCCACAGTTCCTGGATCCCTAATTATGATCTGCTAGACATGGATCCCGAGGAAATCGCTGCTGCAAGTCCGAAATTGCGGAAGGATCTGTACGCTGCATATCTACTTGCCGGCGAGAAGAATGATTTGCAACACTACAAGGACATTTTGGTGAAACACGCCGAGAATATAGCTGCTGAGAAGGAAGCCAAGGAGGCAGCAAAGGCGGCGAAGGAAGCTGCGAAGGAAGCTGCGAAGAAGAGCAAGAAGCCCCGCGTCTCTAGTGCCAAAGTGGTAGAGGACGATGAGGACGTAGAGATGCCAGACGCACATGCTGAGCCTGACTCGGAGGAAGCAGAAGCTCCGGTCAGCGCGAAACCAAAGACAAAGAAGCGCAAAATTCCAGACGAGGAAACTGAGGTGAGTTACTCCTATACATGCCAATTACACACTAATTTTRGATTAGACACCTCAGCGCGCGGAATCTGTAAAAAAGGCTCGGCCTACAATCAAGCTAAACACACCGAAAACGACCAATGGCACAGCTACTCCAAAGACCGGCAAAGAACAATCCGCTATTAAATCCGCAAAATCCAAGACTAAAAAGTCCGCACCAAAGGACAAAGATACACCGGAGGCGCCCAAGAAACCGGAGCCGACTACAGAGGAGAAGCGTGCCAACAAGCAGGTAAGTTCGCAGCACAGCATTTCTAGCTGACCAAGACTGACTCCAATGTAGAAGGAAATTCTCTTCTTGCGACATAAGCTTCAGAAGGGGTTGTTGACTCGGGACCAAGCTCCAAAAGAAGACGAGATGAAGCAAATGTCCGAATTTGTGACCAAGCTGGAAGGTTACTCTGATCTGGAAGTCAGCATCATCAGAGCTACGAAAATCAACAAGGTCTTGAAAGCAATCCTAAAATTGGCCTCGATCCCGAAGGAGGACGAGTTTCAATTCAAGCCGCGATCTCAGACCTTACTTGATAAATGGAATAAGCTACTTGCAAGCGAAACAGGCACTCCTATGGCCCAAGGCACTGCCAATGGTGTTATTTCGGAGGAGAAACCCGGTGCAGAGGATACCAAAGCTGCATCAAGTGAGCCTACGAATGGTACTAAGGAAGGTTCCGAAGAGACCAAGGCCGAGGTCAAAACCGAAGAATCGGCAGTCGGTGAGGTTAGAGATGTGCTTAAAAAGGTGAAGGTAGAGACAGCACGCCCGCAGGATCCCGTAAAGGTATGATTCCCAGCGCCTTGTCTGAAGCGGTTCAATGCTAAAATGAGGGTAGGAAACGACCGCCGAGGCCACAGCAGTTGAGTCCACTGCCTAAAAATGGTCTGCGTTCTAGCGGCAGAATAAATACGGCCACAGTCCTCATTTGGCTGGTGTGGACGAACTTGCAACATGAAGTCTGTTCATAAGCATAATGGACTGCCAAAGCTTTGTTCTTCTAGCGCTATCCCAAACGAAGCAACACGCTTCATCTATGGACATCTTGTCCATTGCAGGATCCTGCTTTGCAATTTCGCATGTAACACTACACAATACGGAGTTTTTTCTCCTCAAACAAGGGTATTTCCAGATATGGTCACCCWAGCTTTGTACAAATTTTGACCGCCTACAATGAGGATGGTGAGGAGGGACAGGGGACGAAAACGGTATCTTGTTGGCCGCATCAACGTTCACTTTTTGGTATTATGATATGAGCAGCCTCTTGATATGCGCTAGGCAATGAATTTCCTCAAAAGGCGCACTGCATTGTTGGTTAGTTCCTTACGAAGTATCAATTAATTAAGCAAATCAGCTTCATGCTGCAAGTGCGATCGTGACATCAGGGAGTGGAATTTTGTACAGAAGCGGTGAGAGCGCAAGTGGCAGAACCATAAATTTATTTGCCAAAAACCCATCAACCCGAGCGGCGCAAGTATCAGGTACAATCCATTCAATCACCACAGGAAACGATCATGACCGCCCCTACACCCGAATTCATACGATTTACAAGTCACAAGTCTTTCACACAACGTCTTATCCTCTCGACACTCACTGGTCGCCCAATACATGTCTCCCAGATCCGATCGTCCTCCCCCACCAACCCTGGCCTCGCGCCCCACGAGATATCCTTCCTCCGCCTCCTCGACTCCATCACGAACGGCTCGTCTTTTCAGATATCATACACCGGTACTACACTCACATACATCCCCGGTCTCATAACAGGCAACGTCGGCGGCGCATCCGATGTCGTTAAATGCACCCTACCAGAAACCTGTCGGAGGGGTGTAAGCTGGTTCCTCCTCCCATTATGTATACTCGCGCCATTCTCAAAAGCACCCGTCAACGTCCGCTTCGAAGGCGAAGGTGTGATCACCAGCGCGACGGAAACAGGAGATGTAAGCGTCGATACAATGCGCACTGCGATCCTACCCCTGTACGAACAATTCGGGATCCTAGGAAGCAAACTCGAGCTGCGAGTTTTACAACGGAGTTGCGCGGGATCAGGGGGAAAGGGAGGAGGTGGAGTTGTAGAATTGAGGTTTGGCGCGCAGGTTCGCCTGCCGAAGACGCTACATATGAATCGTAGTCCTGGCCGCGTGAAGAGGATAAGAGGCGTGTCGTATTGTACGGGTGTGAGCGCGAGTAATAACGCGCGGATGATACATGCTGCGAGGGGTGTATTGAATGCGTTGGTTACGGATGTCCATATTGCGGCGCAGTACGACCAGGCGCCTTTGGTGTCGAGTGGTGATAAGTCGAATCCTGGGGGGAAGAAGAGGACGGGGGTGGGGTTTGGGTTGAGTCTGGTTGCGGAGAGTAGTGCGGAGGGGGTTATATATTCTGCGGATGTGGCGGCGCCGAGTGAGGGTGGTGTTACGCCTGAGGATGTTGGGAAGAAGGCTGCGTTTCAGTTGTTGGAGTGTATAGAACAGGGAGGATGTGTGACGAGGGTTGGGGCTGGCACGGTTCTAATGTTGATGGCTATGGGAAGTGAGGACGTGGGGAGGATACGACTGGGGCGAGATGTAGTCGGGACTGAGGATACCATCAGCCTTGGAAGAGACTTGAAGAAATTTGGGGCTAGTAGTTGGGGTATGAGGGATTGCGAGGATGATGATACGGGAGATATCATCGTCAGTGTGAAGGGAATTGGTGTCGGTAATGTAGGCAGGAAAATGGCTTGAAGAGCGTTGTATTCATATCAATCAAGACACCAAAGATACCCAACATTTTGCGGACTTCATAATCATTTTGGTACATTTTCCGGCAGAGCCTAGGAACACTATCATACAATCATCAAGTTAAAGCATCGACGCCTCGTTGAAATCGTGCAGCGGCGGCATTAAACCTCATCCCTCTGTTCGCCGTGATAGCCGCAACCTCTGCTCGGAACCCAACGTTCTGTAGCGCAGACTCCGCCGCAGCACTGTTCATTATGTTGYACTCCCGCCAATGTCTCCTTATGATATGTAGTATATGCAAATCCGCAATGATCGCTCTTCCAGACCAAAATGTATCCAAGCCATCTCCGCGATCTTCTCTCGCYGGCGGTTCATCCAACAAGCGCGCGCGGTCGTCATCCGCTTCCGTATTTGGTTCTTGCCCTGTCGAACTCGAGGCTTCTCCTCTACGGTTCGGTATAGGCTGGAGTTCGATATCTCCCGTAGCTGTGACAGTATCTCTCACCACCCCTCGCTCCTCGGCATCATGATCTTGCGTCGAAGGCACCGTCGTTCGAGTCGGGTTTCCAGCCGCGTTTGGCGATGTATATGCTTTCATGACCGTTGACAGTCTTTCCTTCTCCATCACTACCGCGAGCATAAAACATTGCAGTGCTAAGACTAACATATCTAGTAACAGCAGATGGATCTTCGAACTCGGTCCCTTTTGGCCTATTAGATCGATGATGATCCCCCCGTGTAGATATCCTCTCATGTTTTCCCCCGCTTCTGGGCGCGACGTGAAGAGGTGGAGAAGTATACAAAGGATGTTGGGGCCGAATATGACATATATCCAAGGTCGATGTATGTGCGCTACATTTGGGATCGCGACGGGTTTTGGGGTGAGGAATATCAGCTGCATGAAGCCTCTCAGCAGAAGTCTGAAGAAGGAGCAACTAGAACCCATTAGCACAATCCTCGAAAGCTAGATACTGTAGGATTTTTACTCCATATAGTATAATATGCAAAGCTCCATGTATATCAGCATGTCCGCATTTTTCGTCAATTCATCTATGAACTCCAGCTTCTTGCTGATCTGGGTTTGGAAGCGCTTCTGCGCTGGTGAGAGCGCATTGCTCGGTCGAGTTCGTGGGTTCTCCAGGAGAGCGTCTGTTGCTGTGACGGGAGCAGTGGTGGGAGTGGGCAGGGCCGCTGCTGGGGATGRWGTGGAGTCATTGTTCATGCTCGCTGAAACTCATTGGCATATACTTGAGTCCTGGCTTAAGCTCATTGTTCACATGGCTCGAATGGAGATTGGAAGCGTGGACGACCGTCGTGCTGGTGCTGGTGCTGGAAGTTATATGGTTATGTATCAATAAGGACCGAAGGAGTTGACATCTCGGGTGGGGTGGTATRTCCCCTTCCGAGTGCATATCGGAACGCTCGGGCCGATAAGGCTCTGGAAGTCCGTATCATTTCCGGACTACCTCGACATGTCCACGGGTCTTCCTCCAACCTACTCCGAGTCCATTTACAATATAAGGTTTTTGATTTGATCGCTCTTAGGCCCTTAAAACAGGACGCTCCTTCCTCATCTATACGTTCTTATACGCAACGAAATGGATTCAAACAAGATTCGGTCCTGCAGTCCATGGACTTCCGCAGCAGCTTAGATCATCTTCAATACACCAGGCCAAGTCAGGTAATATCACAAATTTCAAGGCTCTCCTTGAAGCTCTCGCAAAGCACAGAGAAGTCTCTGGATTCATGACCGTCGCAATTTCCAGGAACGAGGACATTGACCCAATATTACATGAGGATTCTCAATCATTCTTTCAAGACTTGGATAATTACTGTATAAAGGCTTCAGTGACAAATCCGAGCAGAATCCCACAACCGATTGTTGTGTCAATGATGTTATTCTTTCTGCCCAACATGTGTGCGGAGTGCACGGATTTCTGCTTGCAGATGACGACCATGAAGCCTTGTTGGAAGAGATGGCACGTATTAACAGCATTTCTCAACTCGACTCGCACATGGTAAAGAGACAAGACTCTTCCTCATAATCGCATGTGTTTGCTTAGCTGCTCGGAGACACTACTGTCTACGTACTCAGGCTTTGACAAGCACTATCCTATATTTCATCAAGTATTGAAAGATAATGCTCCTCGTTTATTCATTTTAATAGACGTATTATAGCATGATATACTCTACCTCACTTGAAACTTCATGTTCTTCTCTATCTACCGCGACCCTTCTCCCAACCCCAATCCAGCTCAATTCATCACTTCCCCACTAAAGTAGCAGCCACTCTCCTCCTTACATCCACAAGCTATTCCCCAGTTCAACTACCTTCCAAACAATTATCCCTACTTCTCAAACCACCAATCAACATACCTCCCAACTCAACTTGAAACCTCAAGCTATATTGCATGATCTGTGTCGCATCATCACATTCCAAGCCAACCCCAGATCCAACATATACCAACTTCAATAGTCTTCCAACAGAGCTCCAAACTGCCCTTTATACGAAAACAGTCAACATCACCCACGATAGAAACGCGCCTTTCAACAAAGCCAACTCTCCGCAGTCGCTTATCCCGAGAACCCGAAATATACGAATCAAACTAAGGTCCCTTCACTCGTATCTATCTCAACTACACCTACCAAATCGCCTACCTTGCACTAAGTCCCAAATTGCAGATCCACAGTCTCCCGCACGCCCCAATCTCGATTGGTATATGGCATGCAACATAGATGTCACTATAAGCGAGAATTTCATGAGACTGCAACATAGATGTCACTATAAGCGAGAGTATCATGAGACTGCTAGGGAGTCGTCAGACAGAGTAATAGGCAGCTCTCAAACAGCAATAAAATTTACAGTCTATGCCACGGGAGAAATTTGATCAAGATAACTAGATATCGCGTGGTGTGAAGTAAAACATCCTACGCCATCACGCCGTGGGAGATAGCGTAAGCCGTTCAATTGAACAGCACGCCGTCTTCACGAATCACTGTCAATGTGCTATCGGCTTGTAAGCTAATATGAATATTGATCTCGGGGTAATAATCCAACCTCCCAAATATACTTGAAGTCTCCTAAGACCTCACCAAGACCGAATTCACTTCCCCCACACGTTGGAACGCACTAGCTGAAATCCGGCCCTCTCGGGACAGTCAGGTTTCAACGTCAGGTTTTACGATTCTGCCAGGTGTATTTTCTCTATAGTGGAGTTAGTATAGTAATTAAGATAGTGGATTCAGGAACCTTGTATTAAACCTCGCCGTCGGACCCCATTTTTGCCCTGGTAATACCAGGATGTTGTACGCCCTTGTTCCCTACCAAATCTGTACTGGAACTCGGGATATGTGTCATATGCAGAGTTTCATGGGCGTGCCTTGATTCTACGAATAGAGAATTCATGGTGTTATGGAATTGAATTAATTGAAGTGATGAATTGATTAGAGCTATTGTAGAAGCATTCCACTCAGATCTACGATCTTAACATCGCTGTCGCTATCGCTACTCTCCTACACTTCCAGGCCATCGAATATATCGTCATTATCATCTAATTGGGTTGTTTCCTTTGTGGGTGGATTCTTCACTAACTTGAGTGCCTTTTTGGCCTGTCTGACGCTCAATTCAATCTGCTCTTGTGCGAGTTGTGATGCCTTCTTTCTCGATGGTTTGAGTGTACGAGAAGGCCTAGATGACGAGGGAGCGAATGGATCGGGCATTAAATCAAGCTGTGTGAGGCTATCGTCAGATTCCGACGATTCCTGAGTAAGATCAATTTGTTATATTTGACTCTTTTGACCTGGCGAGTGCTGATATTCTCTAGGCGCCTCATATCCACACGATAGGTCCGTAATTGATAGCTCCCCTGATCCCCCTGATCCCTATACTAATTACTATGGAACCTTAGGTAATCGCCAAATCAAGCTCACCGCTCAGAAACCTGACGTTGGAACCTGACTGTCCCGAGAGGGTTGGAGCTGAAATCTCACTTCTAAACGCCGTAGAGCAAGACTCATAAACCATCGTCGCAGGAGCTGACATCTAGTGCTGTTCTCACTTTAATATTCATCACCTAGCGAGTCTTGAATCAAATTCCCAAGATCTAGCTTAGCTTGGTCACCAAGACCTTCGCATAAAATGTAGTAAAGGACCCACATCCTTGAGCAGGGCGAATCGCTTAGGGCTGGAGTTCACCTACCTGGATGTAGATGAGTTTAACAGCGCTCTCTTATATGCTCCAGAGAACAATTGCGAAGAACGTTAGCTTATGGCTACTTCTTTTCTTTTCTTACATTATAAGTAGAGTGATTTATATGTTCGAATTGAGAGTGAGGATGTGATACCTAGGGATGTGGTGGAACGTGGCTTCTTCCGCGTGGAAGGGACGTGAAATTGCTGGTGCCGTTTGCTTGAGGTAGAGCAAGCAAATAAGAGAGATACAGAATCCCCGAATCACTTGATGCTAATGGTTACACTTCTCTGGCAATCGCGTAACAAACAATCCATTCATCTCAGCTCTCCATCTAGACTCGGAAGCTTTCTTCTCAAGAATCTTACGATCTCGCAGAAGAAACCTACTACCGGTTCTCCAATACCACCGCATCCTTGTCAGCGGATTATTAAACCCCATCCAGTAAGGGAGTTCGATGCATATAAGGGGCAAGCGCAAGAATGAACCCTCTGTCCAATTGTAGACTTAGAACGTCAGTAGGTACCTAGATAGACGGCGATGTAGGACTATTGGGTATAGAACAACATATCACGCTTCGAGTAGAAATTAGTCAACAAGTATTATTGTAATGTCAAAAGTATAAACACATATGCATGGCGCTCTTACACGCACGAACGAATCCGCCGACCACTCCCTGGATGAAGACTTTCCCCACCAGCTCCGAGCTTAAATGCGTAAAGAGTATGTATGTACTGTGCTGTCTGTAAGAATGAAACCCTGTTGTATAATCTCGAATCTCTTCTCACTACACTCCTGATCATTAACGTTCAAATCATCATCGCCTCTTCTTTAGTACCGCCCGCCTAAGCGCCTTTGACAAGCTCTTTCAGTCTCTTCTCAATAATCTCTCTTCCTTCGAAAGTTTTCCAGACTTCAGATGGGGCTTTATTAACGATATCCCAGCTGACAAGGTTGCGTGTCAAATGAGTCAAATCGCGCTGTTTCTTCTCCCACTCCGAGTCCTTACGCACATTAATTCCAGAGCTAATGACCACAAGCGGCGTCTTCTCCTTTTGGATGTTCCGGGCACTGCTGACTTCGTTCTTCGTCAAGCTATCGGCGACTAATGACTCCTGAAGTTTAGCCTTGATGTACTTTCCATTCTGGTATGTAGAGCGACCGTAAACACGATCTTCTCTTGTTCGTCCCTTGAGAATGGCTGCCAGGTTTCGATCCAAGCCGAGTGGTGAGATGACACCCCATGCCCATAATAAGAATCCTCGGTTGGGAGATCCGAGTCGGTGCAGTAGGTCTTCGTGAAGAGGGTCGATCAGAAGAAGACCAGTTACATCACGTCCGTGACGTGAAGAGAATACTCTGCTATAGATGCTTCCAACGCCCTGGCTTGCTAGAACAAATGGTCCTTCCTCGCCAGCACGAGCTAGAGCTTCGGAAAGCACATCGGCAGCCATGCCAGCGGAAAATGGAGATGGAGCATTTTCAGACCATCCTAATCCTGGACGATCCGAGTAGCAGTAACGGCTGATGCTCCCGTTAGCAAGAGCGCTCTCGGCTACTCTGTACATGGAGCCTGCAAATGGTCCTTCGCCAGCTTCGAAAAGTACTGTTGGAGTCTTCTTCCCCTTGGAGTTGGTGGTAGTGTTGCCTTCGCAGAATACGTGGATCTGATACTTGTCGCCATCGACGTAGTATCTCTCGCCTGGAGGAGCTAGAGTAGCGTCGCGGGCGCGAAGAATCAAGGTTGCAGATAGGAGGACAGCAACTACTGCCACAACAACTAGAATGACAGTCGCTGTCAGGACTGAGCACCATTCTCGAAGTGTTCGTCGGGACTCCTGACGTCCAGTCAAACGTTCTTCCTCCTCGGTCTTCGCCCACCGGACAAGTTTATCAGTAGATATAGCCCAAAGGGACATCAGTAACGCCCAGACGCAACTGGCGATTCCGACCCATCCTTCTTCCACGCGWATCCTTGGTACGGCTACGATGATAACCATATCAACAAAAAGGACGACGGCAATGACCAAACATGATATCTGGGAAGCGGTTGATGGGGTCGAAAAGAATAGGAGCATGATGATAATTAAGCCCATWGATAAAGTTGTGTAGGAGAAATCGAAAAATCCGGAGCCTCGAGAATGCATTCCTGGAGGGCTCACAAATATCGATACCAGAAGCAGCGTCCACCATAGAAAGTTGATTCCAGCGAAAAGAACCGTAAAGTATCGAGTAAATCGCACCGACCAGAGGTTATAGGGACTGACCTGTTTTGTCCATTAGTTACTATTTACTAAGTAGATATGCACGCAAGAATAACCTAARCTTACAGCAGGATCATCAGGACTCAGATATCCATCCCTACTTGGAGGTGGAAGAAGTCGCGTCCGTTCGTCAGCATCAGAATGGCGAGGTTGAGATTCAGGGTGATTGCTGGAATCCCCATTCTGCGGGGCAGATCCATCCCGATCCTCGTCGTCCTTCTKTCCCCAGAGAGATACCATKGTGTTGGAGATCAGATGCAAACCTACGCCCTTGTTCGTTGTCYAGAGAGGTCAGGTATCGTAGGTACTCAGTCGACTGGGTTCCGCTCTGTCGAATGGATTCTTGAAGAGTTGATGAGGTTCGTGAGGGGAGCAGAGATTGACAAAGAGCTAGGAGCTTGGGCTGGGGACGATCGAGTTTAACAAAAGTCGAAGGCGAAAAAGCGATAGACGRCAGCCAATAGTCAAGGCGAATTGCATGCCGTGCATCGARAGGCCAGCCTCCTAGCGCAGTGTGCAAGGTGCATACATCGCTTGTTGACTGCATCGTGAGTGACATCATGCGGTGCCGTACCATACAAGCACCAGGAAAACTTGAATGCAGCAGTCCAGGCAGTGGCAGGCGAATTGTGACAATCGGATTTTGAAAATGCCATCTGAGCTATGATAATGGCATGTGACAATTAATACAGAGCACTATCAATACGGAGGTACTGACTTGAAGGTTAATTTGATCCCATCCCATACCCGTCTRGCCAAATGCAAACAACCTTGAAGGAAATGATCGAGAATCACGGAGAATTGCCAGCCACGTGCYAGCCCAGCTTCAYATCAGAGCTGGCCCAAGCTCCTTCYCCAYTTATTATCGCTCGCAAGGGTAAGGGCCATCTGCGGTAAGCGAGACTGGACGTGCAGCTATCAGAGCAGCAATGCGACCGCGACCCTGACGAAGCTACTTCTAGTACAGTACGTGATGGTTGATTGGTTTGGATCAACCAGCGGCTAGGAAGCTCTCTTTCGACAACAACATTTGATGATTTACATTTTATACTGGCCATCACTTGAATCAAGCACACAGCTTCGGATTAGATTCACGTCTCCTGTATTTCAAGAGGAATAAGAGCGAGGAAGCTCTTGATTYCCCCTCAATACACAGAAACTGGAGAGTCYACCTTYAAGAGTACTACTGAGCAAGTGCTACGGTATACAAAGACACCCAACACAGCAAGCCACGCTATCTGAAGGTCACCTGCAGTATGAGTGACTTGCAAAGACAGTTTGCAAAAGCAAAACTTGCGGGATTCCCTGCTACAGCTCCGCCAATATTCAATGAGGCAGACGAGGAAGAGGAAACGGACAGTTTCGACACYGGTCTTCCCCCAGACGACGATTCCTCTTCGGCATCCTCTGCTTCGTCAACAGGCACAATTATTCCATCCTCAGACCAGAAACTTTTTGCACGACCGCAAGGGTTCGTTCCTTCCACGTTGAACATCATGGGCTGACTAACTTGTCATACACAGAACCCCGAGCAAAAGGACCCTCAACCAGATTCCATGGACCGCATACTTCGAGCGCGAATTATTCCTCGAGTCTACCGTTGACCCCTATACCACTACACATCATGTATACCTTACGTCTCCAATTGGCACAGCGCCGCTATTTGTGACACATCACGGCGCGGGTTCTTCGGGCCTCTCCTTCGCTGCGTTGACAGCTGAGATTCGGAAGCGTCTACCTTCGGCTGGGATCCTGTCTCTCGATGCTCGAGGACATGGCTCCACGACTATGAGTCCGGAACCAGAAATMGCAGATCTAAGCTTGGAGACTTTGAGTGCAGATCTAGTAAGAGTCATCGAACAGACTAAAGCACAAATGGGTTGGACAAATATGCCACCTTTATTGATGGTAGGTCATTCTCTTGGCGGTGCTGTTGTTACGGATGTTGCGAAGAGCGGCAAGCTCGGAAGCGCCGTGCTGGGATATGCAGTCCTTGATGTAGTAGAAGGTTCTGCTATGGACGCTCTGCAAAGTATGCAGACATACTTATCTACGCGCCCGCCAGGGTTCCCATCACTAGAAGCTGGAATTGAGTGGCACATTCGTTCAAGAACCATTAGGAACTCACTCTCAGCCTCAGCTCGCACAAGTGTTCCCGCGCTTCTGACACATGATGTGGAAAAGGGATCACGACCATGGGCTTGGCGAACAGATCTCGGAGCCACTCAGCCATTTTGGGAGGGATGGTTTGTTGGACTTAGCAAGAAGTTCTTAGAGGCTCGAGGAGGGAAACTTCTTATTCTTGCTGGTACGGATCGCTTAGACACGGAGCTCACCATAGGGCAGATGCAAGGTACGTGCTGTTCGCCCACCTTCTCATGTGTTAAGCCTAATCGTGTCTACAGGCAAGTATTCAATGCAAGTGTTTCCCGAAGCTGGTCACTTTGTACATGAGGATCTTCCCGAGAAGACGGCTATGGTAATCGTCGATTTTTATAAGCGGAATGACCGAAGTACACTGGTTCTTCCCCCGAAAGTCTCTGACCTATTGCGAGCTGGAAAGAAAGTATGAAACGTGAGATCCGCGATCAAAAACGCGCGAAAGCCTTCATAGGTCGGCTCCACAAGATGTCCGTCAGAACATCGACGGGGAGCGCTATTGCTGATGACTGCCCTTCTAAGCCGTGAGAGGCATGTCAAGAGACATTAGCAGATAAAGGGTAGAAAAGTCGAGGATTAGCGTAGGTTATCTTTTTCCAATATCAAATCAACGATCTGAGATTATAATTCGCCAAGAAACGTATATACTGAGCGGCTTCGGTGTTATAGATAACAGAGTTCGCTCATCATATATCAAACCTGCTAGTTCTTCGGCAATTACAGAATCTCAGACAAGAATTTGAAGGATCAAGATCTGATGCTTGTCTCGAAATACAAGCCTCCAGCCGATGTCATAATATGCATATGGGCCGTCCATACCACGTTCATACATCGTTTAGTGCGATTACCGCTATTATCACAAGTGCTCCAGCAAACGTGATCAAGAAGTGGAAATGTTCTAGCTCGTTGGTGAACGAACAGATTTGGAACTCCTTCAACATTCCTGGTTCGACATACATCGGGTTGTGGACAGCCGCAACACTTTCTGAGCGTCTACCAAGATTGCAAAGAAGCGACATCAGACCTTGATTTATTAAAACTAGTGATTATGATTGCTATTACTCGTAAGCCGCCAAATAGCCCAAGTCCTATCATCGGTATCCCCCGGAATTAAAAAAGAGTCTATCTAACACCTCACCAGCCTCCCTTCTCTACTTCCAATATCAAACCCTCCCATACCAGCAATATCCTCTTTCTCCATCCCATCAAGACCTTCATCACAACGCCATAACAGCACCCAAAAGCCCCGCCCCAGCAGCAGCCACAAACCCAACCACCCTCCCCGTCTCCCCCGCCCCAGCCGTACTCGTACTCGTCCCGGTACTCGTCCCCGTCGTCGTCCCCCCCGTCGTACTCCCACCACTCTTCGCCGCCCCCGTCTCCATCGGCAACACCCCCGTAAACCCATTCTCAGTCAAAATCCCATTCGCCTCACTCGCCACACTACTAACCAGACTCTGCACCGCGCCCGTGGGCAAGGAATCCAGGTAATCGGCCGGCACGCTGCCCCTTGCCAGCGCGGAGGCGAAGGAGGGGAGGTATTTTGAGAGGGAGGCGAGGGCGGCGGTTTCGGTGCTGAGGGCGGAGATGGCGGATTGGAAACCGGGGTTTGTGGGCAGGGATTCGAGGTAGGATTCTAGGGCTAGGGCRGCRGAGGTRGATTGTCTRGAGATGTTAGGGGAGGAGAGGGGGGAGGGATGRGAAGGGGGAATTACTCGGGTGTTACTTCGCGCTTCTCGAGGGCGTGGGTGAGGCTTGTGGTGAGGCCGAGGGCCAGGAGGAGGGGTGTGAAATGCATGTTTAATCTTGTCTTGTCTTGTATGCAGGTCCGAATTCGAAGTGGAWGATTTTGTGTTTTGAGAAAGCCGAAAATTTTATCAAAAGATGAAGACTCACCCACGTTGCTTGAGCGTGAAGAAGGTCCTTTATGTAAAAGTGAGATAGGGGGGGTGTAAACAAAAATAGAGGGCGTGAATGGTAGACCAGGAATTTGAGGTGTCTTAGCCTGCGCTGTTTGGTGCTGGAATTTGGGGGAAGGGGATGATTCAGTTCTATGGCAACGAGGTTGACCCCGCCATTCCTGTGGGCGAGGAAGAATTTGATTATGAAGGYGAGGTGTGGCATATGGAGAAGGTTGTCATTGTATATTTTGTAGTGTTCGTACTCGTAGAATGGAGATGTTATCTCACCATTTGAACACTTAAGGAACTCTTATCGACATTTCAGACCTTTGACACATGCTCTGATATCGACCATCCTATACCTCTCTAGATCCCGCTTGCAAACACCCTCCCAAACGCCAAGTCAATGCACCATCCTGGTTATACCGATTCACATTGATGATCTCAAGCTCCCGCCAGAATGTTCGATATCCTTAATGACAGATCCAGTATTGTGAGATGCTCATCTGAGCCGTCCACTAAGCGTTTATCGACTTCCGAGAAGACCATCGTGATCTTGTTCTTTTGCACATCTGGGATTAAGTCGTTGTAGAGCACTGATTGATATAGCTGTATGGTCATTAGTACYCTGGAAACATTCTGGTTGGAAATAAGAGCTCACCTGTGTGACAACYTGGGTGGCACTCCAGCCATCWGCAACCATATCTACCACAGTTTTCGATATAGCCTCGTATGTGAGACCTTTCGATTTCGGCTGCATAGCCTTAACCAGTTTGTCAATCGTCGCGTCTGGTATCACACCGGCGATATCCTCGATACTTTTCACCGTCACCACTTTCCCATCGTCCTCGTCCACATCCATACTATCCTCATCCTTCTCGTTGACCCCCACAGCTCCAAC
The DNA here is from genome assembly GCA_003988945.1 of Chaetoscypha palmicola. NCBI lineage: Eukaryota > Fungi > Ascomycota > Leotiomycetes > Helotiales > Helotiaceae > Chaetoscypha > Chaetoscypha palmicola. The sequence continues at coordinate 59,510 of QYAH01000173.1, read as the reverse complement.
TAATCGCGCCGCACTTTGTAGAAACGTAATTGCTTTCCTCAAATCCCCTTCACTACACTTAATAAGTGTTTCAGCAGCTCCATCCTCCATCCTCACGCCCTCTCTCTTAGCAATCTCCACCACCCTCTTCTCCGCATTTCCCGAATCCAAACTCTTAAACCTAAACTTCGAACATCTACTAGCCAGCGGATCAATAATCCTCGTAACATAATTACAAATCAAACAAAACCGCGTAATCTTACTATACGTCTCCATCGTCCTCCTCAACGCGCTCTGCGCATCCTGCGTCATGCTATCCGCCTCGTCCAGGATGATGATCTTGTATGGGGGACACGGATAGAGGTTTCGGTAGGCGGCGGAGGGTTGGGAGAGTTGCATGCGTGCGAAGTCTTTGACTTTTTCGCGGACGATGGAGATTCCGCGCTCGTCGGAGGCGTTGAGTTCGAGGACGCGGGTTTTTATTAGTTCGGGGCCGTAGAGTTCTTTGGCGAGGGCGAGGATTGTGGAGGTTTTTCCTGTGCCTGGGGGCCCGTAGAAGAGCATGTGTGGGAGCTAATGGGATGTTAGATRTTGAATTGGTTGTGGGTGAAGAGAAAGGTATACATTGGAAGATTGGAGGGTTCTTTGGAGGACGGTAATTGTGTGGTCTTGAGCAGTGACATCGCTAAGATTCTTGGGGCGGCTTAATGCAAATTAGATGATTGCAAGAGCTGTAGGAAAGCGGATATATGAACGCACTATTTTTCAACCCATGGTTGGGATCTACTCGTTTCTTTTACTGGAGGTGCCTTTGATGTTGTGCCATTTGCCGCCGCAGCTTCCTTTCGCGCTTTTATGTCGAAGAAACCTGCCATGATTTGAGTTGAAAGACGAGATTAAGAAGTTGTCCGCGGGTTAATTCGCGTTGACGTGGTGGTCTATACTTCGCGGTGGTTGTGAAATATTGGAGAGACGCGACTTTGCGCGTAATCCAGCATGCCAAGACTTAAACTGGGACGTCGTGTAAAGTGCTGCCAGACCTCGACTACTTCAAACACCACATATCAACCAATATGATAACTAAAGTTTTCTTCATGTCATGTTACAACTTTGTTCTAAGAAGAAGGCCTCCGGAGAGATTTTTCTATCGTCTACGCTTGCAAGATTCTGTTCATATGGTACACCTCCCACTCTGTCTTCAAAGCTCGGCTAATGTAACGCTGCTGTGTCGTGTTGCGTATCTACATCCTGATCATACTTCTTTGCGGGAWGCTTTCTCTCTCGTCTCAGTGGTGTATACCATATTACTTTGAGGCTCGCATATCCTCAGGTATTCCATTGAGTCGGCGTATGTATCAAGTGATGTTCTTGATACCCTATTGGCTCTAGTGCTACTCCGCCTCATCACCAGCTGAAGCTGTAGATTTCCATCTCATCAATCATATCATAACCCTCTCTTGACGCGAATTCGATCATGTCTTCTTCTTTAGATTATCATTATAGCCCACTACCGTCTAGCCACTCTTTCCGCATCTTGGAATTAGCTCCTGGAGACGAAATAGACCCCATCGCCTTCCATCTCGAATGTGCAGACTGGGAAGCGCCGCCCTTTTACGAGGCTATATCGTATACATGGGGAAATGTCGAAGATGTCGTACGAATCACTTGTAATTGGAAGTCCAAAGACATCACTCGAAGCCTTTGGCAAGCCCTTCGTCACTTCCGGTATAAAGACAAACCACGACGCTTATGGGCAGATGCTGTTTGGTAGGTCCACGTGGTGAACACTTAGAGAACTGAGCTGACTGTGTATAGCATTGATCAATCTAATCTGGAAGAGCGTCAATAYCAGGTTGGAAATATGAAAATGATATATGAGAATGCGATGCAAGTATTGGTATGGCTTGGAGACGACCAAGACAATCAAGCAGCAGAAGCAATGGCATATGYCACGGAAGCCTCTGGTCAYATATGCTCCGCAGGGTCTGTTGATTTGAGACATCTTCAGCAAGTGCCTAGATTGTCCCCGCTAGTCGACACAGAGATGATAATGCGTGATGAAGTCCTGGACCCTGGTGCAAGGGCTTGGAGCTCACTTACGTGGTTTTACTCAAAGCCATGGTTCACACGATTATGGTGAGAAAGTTCTTCTTAAGTCTGCTCACATTGAATGCCTGTTATTGCAATCATTTTCGTTATTCTGTTATTTGTCACAGGCCCTTTGTGTCAATTAATACGGTTTAGCGATGAARTCTAAGTCACGGAACATTGTAGGGTCATCCAGGAAGTTAACGCTGGACCTCCGGTCCTTGTCACATGCGGTCAATCCAGCGTCGACTTTCAATTTGTCGCCCTTGCGGCTGACATGTTTTACAATCGGTCTATTCTTTTCTGGAAGCATGGTTTCGAAGGCACAAATGTCTACAACGCAATGGCTCTGCGATGGCCGGGTTTTCGTGTCGAGAGCAACGTGCTTGATATACTCGATGTTGCGAGGAATTATTTGGCATCTGACCCTCGCGACAAAGTGTATGCCCTTTTAGGAGCGCCATCTTTTGCGTACCGATGCCGTCCTATGGCTGCTGACTACTCTCTATCTACTGCCGACGTATACATCCGTATGACTGCTAATATCATCGAGAATACGAACAGTCTAGACATTTTATCTCATGTTGATCACAAAGAAACTATATCAACACCATCTTGGAAGCCCGATTGGGATACCAGGAGACGTGCGAGCTGGATAAATCGATGCGACTTGAATTGGAAGGCTGACAATGACACGAGTTTCTCTGGATTCGTTAGTCGAGATAAGTCCACCATTGAAGCAGCCGGRATATCAGTCGGTGTCATCAAGCAGATAGAACAGCTGGATATTGAACGAGTATTTCCACTCGAGCCCATGCAMAGCGCGACTGACCTTCTACCTTTTTGGCAAAAGCTCCTTCCTGGCGAGTCTTTCCATACTGTCACATCCTCTATACGACGAATGGCTCTCGTTTTCACTTGCGGGCTCAACGATCGCTGGGAAAGAGCAAACGAAGGCATTCACGCAGWCCGCTTTCGAGACTATCTGAAAGCATATTGCGATATYAATCAATCCCCAAGTTACAMTTTTCGAAAATATGTTCTCGTGGCACGAGACATGTGTCGAGCACGATCTTTCTTTAAAACARGAGAAGGGCATATCGGGCTTGGACCAGACTRCATGAAAGCTGGGGAYATCGTCTGTGTTCTCCTAGGTGGTGGAGTTCCGTACATTCTTCGCCCAGTAGATGACTACTATCTTCTTGTTGGCGAGTGCTATGTGCATGGAATAATGGATGGAGAAGCAATTAGAGAATTAAGAGAGAAAACCGAGAGAGGTGCTCCTTTGTGCGAGAGATTTTCACTCAGATAAGCTACAGGAAACAGAGCGAGACGACATCAACAGTCGGAATAAAACTCGCATCAGCCATAACTTAATCTTGAGGACTAGCGATGGTACGTATGAAGGCCGATGCGCACTATATACCACAACAAGCATTCTTGGGGTTGGTAGGGTGARAGCCTCTGTRCCTTCCTATACTTGACTTCCAATGTTCAACATCTTTCTATGTATCCTGGAAATTCATGAAGTTTCACAACAGTCRGATCATACGCTCATTCTCGGACCGTAGCCGTCACCGTCGATCAGTTCGAACATCGAGGACTTCAAAGTTTTTACTCTTACGCAGCCAAGTGCGCCAAGCTCCACCAAGTGGATCAACAACTTGCTCAGAACTTGCTCACCCCATCTTCGTCAAACAAACATATGAGGGAGCCTCAATTTTAATTCGCYATCTTTTTCAATCATGGAGAATAATAGGAATTCGAGAAAGTTTAAATATACTGTAAGCGGAGACTAAAGGACGCGGCTCTGGTGGAGATGAACGGATCCACGCTTAGGATCGAAAAGACGCCACTACATATGAGAGATGGCCCCCATAACGTAGGCTTGTGTTGTATTGTTGAATTCTTGGATTGACAGAAGGAAGACCAATTTTACATAATTGACATTCAAAAGTTGGTCAAGATGAATATGGCTAGTATGACCACGAGTGCTGCAGCAGCGGCAAGTACGACTGCGGCTGCGAGTATGGATATGGATATGAGTAGTATGGATGTGGGAAGTTGTAAAGTTTCTGTAMGTATTGTGTTTTCTATMACTTTTCCCATGAGAATACTCCTTACATTACCACGCTTCAATAKTAGTGTAMTRTGAAGGCATTCAAGRATTGTCATCCATTAGTTGAAATCTGTGAATACCCTTCACAGGGAACACGATCGTAGGCCTACCARAAAGAGACCAATTGYCAATTTTTACAAAAGTAGAGCTCAAATTGAAATMCACTRACGCCCGAGTAGATGTTATGGAACTGGTACACCACAGACGCCTGCTTCATCTCCTCAACCTGGCACGTAACCAGCACCGGCATCTTCGCCGGCTCCTGCATCGGCACCATCCTCCTCGTAATCACCCTCGAATTCCTGCGTCGAACAGCCAAAGACTACGACCGCTAYATCCTCCGACAATTCCAACGATCTCTAATCCCCGTCCCCTCGAACACCAAATCCTGTTCAGACGCCAAAGACCTCGTAAGCGGCATCGGGCAACAGGTACACTTCCGACCGAACATCTTGCAGCAATGTGTGAGGGCTACGTTGCATATGGCGCAGTTYGCSGTRGCRTATTTTGTGATGTTGYTKGCGATGACTTATAATGGGTATATTATTATTTGTATTATTATTGGGGCGTGGATTGGGGGGTTTGTGTTTACGTGGGAGAGTGTTAGTATGAGGTAAGTCTTTTGAATGTCGGGAATGTGAGGGGCATGTGCTAATGATGGGGTAGTGGACCGCAGGAGGAGGCTACGCTGTGTTGTGGTTGAGAGAGAAGTAATGRAGCTRGATGAATCTGATAGAGATATCGAGAAACCGATTTTGGAGACCTAGCTAAGAGCCAGCAGAGGCACTAACACTTGCGAGATGTTCACAAAGCGCAAATTTATGGCTTGAAAAGGAGGACCTTTCAACAAATGTGCACTTAGCTTCCATATACGACAGAGCGATATAGAAAGCCTATGTCAGGAAGGATAGCTACTTGAACCGGTAAGTTCATTATGACTTGATGTCATTGGTAATTTCTCATACGTACGGAGCTCCTCTCCACACCTGTATGGGTCACTGGTATATCTAGCCCTAACTCCTCGAATGCCCTTTTGAGTCTCCCTATATCAATGTTATGCCGGTGTATGCTGGTGAAATCGAATATGAAAAGTGYGGTGAGGCTTGTCTCTAGCTCTTTCAAACACTCACTGCGACAGGGTGGCTATTTGGCTGTTCTTCCACAAGAGCAGTAGGTTGGAGGGACTGCTCGCTTGCTACCCCTCTTTCTGCTCGGTTCTTTTTCTTTTTCGCCTGTCGGTTGTTGCCTTKATTGCCACCAGCCGCCACAGCACTCTGGTTGTTCTTCTTCTTCCCTCGTCTCCCAATATACTCCCCATCTGGGTTGATTCCCAGTCTTTCATCTGTCTCTTTCGCCATAGCCTCCAGGTTCTCTAGCCCGAATAACTTGCAAGCGCTTTGATAGCTTTTGAGGTGCGTTACTTCTCGATATACGGGGTCCTTGCCCGGAATTATATGATTGAGCAAGTATTTGGTGTTTCCCCATCGGTTATCGACTTCCAGAGATGTTTTGATGTATTGCTGGGCCACATCCTGCCATGGAGCTAATCCACCTTCTGCCTCTGATCTGAAGCAGCTCGAGTTTGTTTCTGCTGCTGTTGCAATCATAGCTCCGTCTGCACCAAATTCTGTGACCAGCTGTTCCGCTTGTGCTCGATTCGCTACGTCTCCATTCATTAGACAAGCTACACCATTTTCTCGGCAAATATCCGCAATCATCTTCAGTTGTTCGCGGATCGCCCGTTCTCGTGGTCGCATAGGAGTCGTTCGGCAGTGAATCGTGAGACCGGTAATTCCAGTAGCACAAAGCTTGCGTACCAAAGTCTCTGTCAGTTCGGGAGTCTCTAGAAGTCTAATCTTGACAGAGATTCCAATCTCGAACTCCGGGACAATCTCCTTCACAAGTGCCTCCAAGATTGAGCACAGTTTATCTGGCGTCTGCAAGAGAGCAGCACCCATTCCTCCGTGTGTACTGAAAGGCTTCGGGCATCCAGCATTTACATCTATTCCGGCAACATCTCCAGCAACTATTCGAGCCGCTTGGACTGCTCGTTCCGGGTCGGACGTGCCTATTTGGAATATGAGGCGGCTACCTTCGCGCGCAGGATGTAAACGATATATAAGGCTCTCTTTCAGGTTCGCATTTTTATCTTTTAAACCTTGGGAAGGTAGTCTGGTAAAATCGATCGTATTAAGGGTTTCATTCACAGTTCGAGTTGTACCAATCATGGATCTGTCGACAGTTTCGGGCCCTGTAGCAATGTCAGCAGAGCTCTGAAAGATGTGCCAGAAGAACTCACCCCATACGAGATCTGCGCCATAATGAAGTGCTAGAAGGCGAGACGGCAGTTCTCCTGAACGAACCATGGGCGCAAGAACAATCTTGCCTCTGTAGTCGACGCCCTTTCGGGGTATTGGCACCTTCTTAGCAGTTGACGCCATGGTGCCGGAAACGAGACCTTGGACGAGACGTTGCATTACATGTCAAGATAGAAGTATAGACAAGAGACAGTGTTATGTTTGTCACATAGCATTTGCTTATGGAGGTGAATTGTTTCAATTTGGTAGGTAAACCAATTAATTTCTTCTGATATCGAGCACGTGATCCTTATCGTGCCTAGGCAATTCCATTGGGAATACAGTTTTCGGACCAAGGGGAAGTAGAGGCGGTCTTGTGTCCTCAAGAGGTCRATAAAATAGGGAATACAAGAAGATACCAGAAATCACRAAGACTRGTAATTCTCAATGAGAAGACAAATCTAAAAATTTATTATAATCTTCCATAGTTCCATCTTCGGATAGAAAGCAGCTGGAGTATACATTGATAGAACGCTAGTCTCGCTAATCGGGTGGTACAGGTGCACGGTCAACCCCGGTAATGCGATCCCCATGCGATTCTCGTCGGCATCTCCCCTTTGCAGCTCGCTCAATAATCCTACACTCACCAGTTGCCCTTCCTAGCCACAACTGCGGCAGCTGCACCACGAGGGTCTAGAATAGTTTGCTTATAAGTAGATGTCCATCCCCTTGCCTCTTTCGGTCTGTATGAACCCTCGTACGCTCCTCTATCATGCACCTATCCGTGTAGCCCAGAGTGCAGCTCTTCAATCTCGGCCATATCCAGCAACCGCAAGTCGCAATCCTCTCCCAGTCCTGCATCACAATTGGCAGCTGCGACGTTCGTTCGTCAGCCTGCTTTCGCCCACGCCCACACTGGCGCCATCCACTCCAGCCAACAAAATTTCGTCCCGCACTGAACAAATAGCTCGACACTTCTCGTCGAGCTCGTCTTCCTCAAGCAACAACATCAACAACAACAATACCGGCCATTCTCAACCAGATACCAAAATGGCTTCTCAATATCAAGTTCGCAAGGTCGGCGCTCCTAACACYTTGGAGCACCGCATCTACATYGAGAAAGATGGCGTTCCCGTTTCGCCCTTCCACGATATCCCTCTCTATGCCAACCAGGAGCAGACTATCTTGAACATGGTCGTTGAGATTCCACGATGGACCAATGGCAAGATGGAGGCAAGTCGTTATTTATTTGATCTGTTTGACCCCTCCATTCTTCCTTCACGACCCCGCATCGCACCCTTCCCCCTCCAACATCTGAAATATCAAGAACTCCAAAACTAATATTTGCATTCTGATACAGATTAGCAAGGAGGAGCTTCTGAACCCAATGTTAGTATATCTGTCATCCCGCAGCTCTATGCCTCGTTTTCCTTGCCCGATGTCGGCATAGTGTCCCCATGTGAGGCTATTGAGGATACACAAACGCTGATACGCCGGCCATAGTAAGCAAGATGTCAAGAAGGGCAAGCTTCGGTTTGTTCGCAACTGCTTCCCACACAAGGGTTATCTGTGGAACTATGGTGCCTTCCCACAGGTAAGGACAAATATACTTGGTAGAGCAGGAGGTCATTGACTGATCACTGGATAGACTTGGGAGGACCCCAACGTTGTGCACCCTGAGACCAAGGCAAAGGGAGACAACGACCCATTGGATGTTTGCGAGATTGGCGAGTTGGTCGGATACCCAGGTCAAGTCAAGCAGGTCAAGGTTCTTGGTGTCATGGCCTTGCTCGATGAGGAAGAGACCGATTGGAAGGTTATTGTCATCGATGTCAACGACCCATTGGCACCAAAGCTCAATGACGTCGAGGATGTCGAGAGACACCTGCCCGGCCTATTGAGAGCTACCAATGAGTGGTTCAGAATCTACAAAATCCCAGACGGAAAGCCTGAGAACCAATTTGCTTTCACTGGCGAGTGCAAGAACCGAAAGTAAGTACAGTAAAATCTCAAACGGCTAACGCAGCTAATGTGTGTAGGTATGCCACTGACATTGTTCGTGAGTGTGCTGAGGCTTGGGAGAAGCTCATCACTGGAAAGACCCAGCCTGGCGATGTTTCAACGTAAGTGTATATTGTGGTCAATCCAAGACCCCGTACTAACAACACCGCAGCACCAACTTGACTGTCAAGCAATCACCATCTCGTGTTGACCCTAACCAACTTCCTCCTATCCCACAAAACGAGAATATTGCCCCAGCACCAATTGATCCAAGCATCGACAAGTGGTTCTTCATCAGCGGAGCTGCTGCTTAAGTAAATGTTACTAGGAATCTGCACTAAGCATCAGACTATGGGCGGGTCATTTTATATAGACAAGTTGGTACAAAAGTCACCTTGACACATGGATTAGATGATACTCAGTACATTCACTACCACTGTGGTTACTAGCAACAATTTATATGCTGGTTTCACTCCTCATACACCATTGCCCCTAGTGCCACTGTAATTTGCTGACCTATATTGTCCTTCCACATAGGATGGATAACGTTGCCTGGTGATGCTTGCGTGGGTAGCACCATATTTCTGTAGACTAGAAATTCCAAGTATGCGTCTCTCTGTTGTCGAGACCTGACCAAGTCTACTTCACACGTCCGTGAACGCCTCCCATATGGCATTAATGTACAGCTCGCTCAATCGTACAACTTTAATTTCCAGTCAATTCAGCCTGTCGTGCCAGAATTCGCGAATGTCGGTCCACCTCTTCAACAACGCCCTTAATTCCCAACTTTTCCGGGTCTAATGTTAACTCTTTCCCATCCTCTGAATATCTCTAGTCAGATCTCTGCTGCAATAATTGTTCTGGCCTAGGGTGGCTTACTGAATTTGAGCTGCACTARGCTTGGCTCTTTCGATACTCGCGGTAATAATTTCGTAGATATCTTCATCGTCTGGCGCGCATCTGGTGGGAGGAAGGCTAGGAATATCCGAGCAGTCTTTGCTTTCTTGGAGAAGGGGTTGAAGACCGTCTTGACCTCTGTCAAAAATTTGGTGATCATGGCGAATTATGGTACGAGGAGCCTGCAAGCAGAAAATATTTAGCAATTGAGGAATCAATGAGCAGATATGAGCTTCACTTACCTCCTCGATGTACCCTTTTCACGATGATGCGCTACAAGAATCGTGGAAAGCTGTTGTCAGTGGTCGTCGCATTATCAAAAGCCATCTTGACAAACACACGCTAGCCGCACCTGCCCATGACCACTTCGGCGTTTCTTTCATGAGTCCCGACYATAAATCATGCCAACTTTCATCGACCCTACAATTTCATAGCTCAGCATTTACCTTTCACACCTAGAATCAAGACCTCGAGATGTCTTTTGAGTCTGTTTCAGAGCGTCTTACAGCTCTTCAAGATTCCAATGCGCAACTTAGACAGTTCATAGAACGTTTGGCAACGATTAAATTTCAACCTGGATCAGTGCCTCTAGACGACGAGGAAGGAAATGTTCTGGTCGAGCTTAACGCAGATATTCAGCAGATGTTGAAAGATCAGGATGAAGATTTTGAATTATTGCAAGAGGAGGTTTATGACTTGAATCCCGGGAGACCTGGGAGCGACTTGGAAAGCCAGAGGAATAGTCTRGATCGGGCTACTAAAAGAGGAATTCAGGAGTTGCATAGGTAAGTCGCATTCTGTAGTGGAGGTAGTTCGCATCTGCTCTGGGTTCAAAAGTACTTGAAAGCTAATGTTCCTCTTCGCAGCTGCCAATCCGCTTTTCGAAAAGCCCAATTAACTGCTAGGCGCACACTACAAGCAGCCCAGCGCGAGGAGAGACGGTTGCTGCTACTCTCATATACTGCCGAACCTTCTTCAACAGACCCGGCGCCCATACCCGACCGACGACGAGGTCAAAGAACCTCGGACATATCAAGCCAAGATAAAGAAGTCAACGCGAGTAGTGATGTCACAGCTGCTTTGCGACGCACACACGATATGATGATCTCGGAGCTTTCAAGGTCGCAATTCGCACACGATACTTTGAAAGAATCAACCGCAGCGCTAGAGCGATTAGGGGAGCAATACTCGACATTAGACACTATGTTGTCAAGCTCAAAAAACTTACTGGGGACATTGTTGCGCAGTCAGAAGAGCGATACTTGGTATCTCGAAACGGCATTTTATATCTTACTAGCGACGATTGCTTGGTTACTCTGGAGAAGATTACTCTACGGACCTACGTGGTGGCTAGTATGGTTTCCAATGAAGATATTCTTCAGGAGCTTGACTGGAGTTCTGACTGCCATGGGGGTTATGGGAGGAACAGCGAGTGTTTCAACTATACCCACCTCGATAGCCAGTGAGCCGASTGTTGTACATAACAGTGCGACGGGCAAATTGACAGTACCGTCGGGAGCTAATGGCCCGCCACGAGTCAATGTGGGAGGAGGAGGAAGAGGAGCACCGATGAAAGGTCCGAATACACCTCCCGAGCCAAATCGGCAGGCGCCAGATAGCATGTCTGAAAAGGTAGGCAAGATTATTGACGAGAGTCAAGAAGGAAATGACAATGCTCGAGAGGGCGAAGGAGAGACCTCATCTGAAAATGGGCCAAGAAATCCTAAGAAACGTATGTGGGAAGAAGATATAAAAAGTCAAGCGGCGAAGGATGAGCTATAGTTGGCTATTTAGCACTATGAAATATATGCACTTGATATCAACAGTTCAGCGTGATTATAGAAACAAGTCTTTGATATTGACGGCYCTTTTGAACCGCTACAATTGACACATCCAAGCACACGAGTAAACCGTTTCGTTCTTTCAAAACAGTCAGGCATTTCCTTGATCATGATACTTGAGAACGACCCCATCAAGTAACATTCTTCTGAGATCCTCACGAGAAAGTATGTGAGATTCTTAATTGCCCGCATAGAACCCAATACGTAGTATATGATAATACTCCAATACCGATCGTGAGTCCGTCCCACATTTCGGCAAAACTCCGCACCACAACCCTAAACTTTGWATCAATATAAGAAATTTCCGGCATCAAATACGATATTTCCATACTGGTGTATCGGTAACATTTCCGCCTCTCAAGATCCGTCTGATTGTGCGCGGTAGCGCAGGGTTCGACTCCCTGGTATGGAATATGTTTTTTTTTTTTGTGAAAATATTAAATATACGCATGCGGTGGGAAATTTGTTCTTGTATTTCGCTTTCTTTTTTTTATTGCTCGTTTGGATCTTGTGTAGTTGTTTCACGCGTAGATTTTATTTTGTTCAGGGAGGCTTAGAGGAGGCATTCATAGCATCAAGACAAAGTTGGTTCATTAAATGGCGTTCATCTTGTATGTAAAGGTACAATTCTTTTCTCGCGACACCCCTCATAGAAGAGATAYTTTAGCTATGTGTCGGCATCGAAACATCCGCWGCCTTTGAGATCGCATCCTCGCTCCTCCAAAGACTYGTCACGGTCTTAAGTTGTGTGTAAAATTGCAATCCTGGCTTGCCGTAAAAGTAGCTTGCCCCACCGCCTGCAATAGATTTCTTGTTTCCTGTGAAGGAGAACATTGGGAGAGGGACGGGAATCTGTGGGAATGGAGATTAGTACTTGGGCAGCTAGTAGATGGGGTTTGGAGATGCTTACTGGGACGTTGATTCCGACTTGTCCGGCTTCGATATTCTTTTGGAATGCTGTAGCGGTTGCTCCAGACTTTGTGAAGATCGCGACGCCGTTACCATATTCGTTGGCGTTGATGAGGTCAACCGCCTCATCTAAAGAGTCGACATTCAAGCAGACAAGGACTGGTCCAAAGATTTCTTCCTTGTAGCACTTCATGTGAGGCTTGACGTTTGTGATGATTGTTGGGCCGACCCAGTTTCCATTTGGGTATTTCGATGGCTTGAAACCACGTCCATCGAGAAGAATTGTAGCACCCTCCTGCTCGGCACTATCAATGAGTGCTTCTATTCTCTCCTTGCTTTGAGGTGAAATGACTGGTCCAAGATCAGCACCCTCCTCAAAGCCGCCATTGACTTTCAGTGATTTAGCACTATCAGCTAATTCAGTGAGCCACTCTTTTGTCTCTCCAACCATGACCAGAGTGCTAAGAGCCATGCAACGCTGACCGGCAGCACCGAAGGCGGCACCGACGATTGAGTTAAGCGCATGTTGCTTGTTGGCATCGGGCAAGATGGCAGCATGGTTCTTGGCACCCAAATTCGCCTGGACACGCTTTCCATTGGCTGAACCTCTTGAGAAGATGTATTCTCCTGCACGATTACTGCCAACGAAACTGATGGCCTTGATAGATGGTTCGTCGATAATGAAATCGACGGTCTTGGCGGCACCATGAACGATGTTGAGAACTCCAGGAGGCATGCCCGCTTTCTGAGCCAGCTCAGCTAATATAATGGCAGCACCAGGATCCCGTTCTGAGGGCTTGAGGATCAAGCAGTTTCCAGTGGCAGTCGCAATTGGGATCGACCACAATGGGATCATAGCAGGGAAGTCTGGTAGTGAATTAGTAGATACCAAAGATTTAGAATATRGACTGCTTACTGAATGGACAGATAGCAGCGACAACACCTAATGGTTCTCGGTAGCTTCTCGTTTCCATATCCTTAGCAACCTCTAGAACTTCTCCAACCATCTGCTGTGGAATGTTGCAAGCACCTTCTGCAACTTGTAAACCACGAAGCACATCACCCTTGGCATCTATTATCAAATTAGCAATAGTCTAGTCTAAGAGCTACGCGACATACCGGCAAAGGTTTTGCCTTGCTCCAATGTGATACTAGCTGCCAATCGATCCCAATTGTCTCTGACTAGTTGAGTAAACTTGAACATGATTTGTTGCCTCGCCATAACACTGGTAGCTCGCCATGCCGGGAACGCTTTTTGTGCGCTCTCAACAGCAGCTTTGAGTTCTGCATCTGTGCTCTGGGGGACTCGTGTGACTAGATTATTTGTGGCGGGGTCGTGTAAATCGATGAATTGTGTAGTCTCGGACTTGAGGAACTTGTTATCGATGAAGTATGGGGTATCTTGCACATTCGTGATCTGTTCGTGGGAAGTAGGATAGTCTTCGGCAGCATATGCTGGCGCTGCAGCAGGCTTCAGATGCTGAGTTGTCGCATGAAGTCTTCGTGTAGCTATCTTGGAGTTGTGGGAGGAGGAAGGCATTGTAAATGGACGCGGTGAGCGTGGAGCTCTAGCTCTAGCTGTGGCAGCAGGGAGACTTCGTGTGATGGCGCGACGCATCTTTGTGAAGATTTGATCTAAGGTTGAAAATTGTAGAAGAAACAATTCATGTTCTTCCACAAAGAAACTATAAAAGAATCCTTACATTCGAAAATGGGAGCAAGGGAAGCTCTTACAGTCCTGGTCCGAGGAGCTCGGTTAGGCGCGGAGAGAATGGGGGAAAGCGAGGTCGGCACCGGACCGGRATGACTGCCGGCTCTATTGATGGGTCATTCAGCAGGGATATACTTGGAAGGAGTTCGGAGAAGAGCGCATCAACTCAAGAATTTCGGCGGACAACTATTTGACTTATGAAGTCACGTTGATTTGGCCAGAAACTTAGAACAATATCCAAACTGAGGATAAGTATAATTTCATTAGGCAGTTGTCGAATACATTTTGCAAACCCAATGATTGTACGATGCAAGAAGCCAGTGCCTCGGATGTCACTGCCGAGAAAATGTTTGAGGTGAGACCTGACTTCTGTCTCGCGTGTGACGTCGAATTTCTATCTCATTCATTGACCATGATCTTGAGTTGACAATGAATATCGCTGATCTCCCAAACGACATCTTCTTGTTAGTGGTAGCTCATCTATCAGCCGCGGAACTGATCCTTTGCCGCCGAGTAAGCAAGCAGTTTTATGCTGTTTTCACTGAAGATGATCTCAACCTCCACAACCTCACACGACACTACCCGAGAGTGAGGGAACTCCGAGATGAGCGTATGAATAACTCAGACACACAGTGGGGGAAAGTGTTCTCAAAAGTGGCCAAACGATACAATCACCTGAAGGCTGGCAAGCCGAGTGGCATCCAAAAGYTCGAGCTAGCCAAATCTCGCGTCGTTCCAGAATGGTGCTGCCATTATCCTGTGGGCACCTGGCAACGAAAATTGCGGTTTGAAGAAAAAAGCGCAGATTTCCATTATCCAGAAACCCTATGGACGTATGAAGATGGATTATTGGTGTTCCCTTCTGCAACGAGCAAGAAATACCTCATTTATGACCTCACTACTGGAACTCCGAACGACCTTGGTATCGACACCACAAAAAAAGTTGTTCGGAGACTGCGACTAAAATGCAGAGTTCTGATCGTTGAGTGGTGCGAGGTGGAATCATATCATCGACTCAACGAGCTGGAAGTTGTGCATAGGCACTTTGCCACATCATATGATATTCAACAAGACAGTCAAACTGGCAGGCTCTGCGCGGTGTTCAGGTATGTATCCGCATTAGCCATTACATTAATACGTGGCTGACTCCTACATAGGAATGAATGGAAAATTCACTTCTTGGGCATGCCGCTAAACTCAAGAGACCGGTTTTACAGTGCCCACACCGCTACTCATTATGCTATGTATCTCTGGCAACCAAACCGTAGTGCATGGGGAGAAGATGAGCCGATTGAGAGTCTTGCAGTCTGGGACATCTCTTCTCCGTCTTCCTATCGRCCTAGTGAGGATCCTACTGGCAAAAGTAAGCCATCAGATGAAATCGAAGGTGCAAGAGTCATTCGTCGGTTCTCCTTCTCTGATCTTGCCTTCTACAGAATTAGACAACGCTCGAGTCCAACCCTTCGGAATGTTGAGCTAGATGAAAATCATGTGTATGTCATACAGGAAGATCACAGATGGGTCGTCGGAGAGGAGGCGAGCTACTTCCATCCAAGGCTTCACAAAGTCAAGAGCACTGGTATCCCCTTCGCCGTCGGCCCATTCTGGGAAGATGAATGTGGCGCTGATGGAGATGTCAACCTTTCGTTTTGCCAACGAGACTCGGATGAGAGACGTCCTGGGAAAGCCCCTTGCTGGAGACATGAGGTTGGTGTTCACTGTCGTTAGACGCAATACKTCATATAGCCGAAGCTGACCATATCAGGAATTCCCGTATCTCACTATCGCTGAAGCCATGGATGCCGAAGCGGGTGTTATATACTCTGCCCGACACTGCTTCATGTTGGAGACGATATCTATCAATATCAAACCGAAGATTCGGATGACAGGGCCCGGCTACGAGATTTCCCTGAAAGATGACCTGTGGCATCAATTACTAGGAAAAGGYAAGATTTGCGGTGATGAACGGTTGCTCCTCGGTGAGAATGGCAACGATGAGATCGTGGTGCTACATTTCGACAAAGACATAGAGTAGGCCCAGAGGTGTTTTTTTTATAAAGGTTTTTAAGTTCCATCGTTTGAGCGTCTACATTGGTAACATGCATTTCGGCGTATCACGACGCTCAAGTGGTTCATGCTCATTTGAAGATACATAGAGCTCGTTTGYCTACGTGGATGTAATTGTCGTGAGGAAGAGCGCATAGAACAGAGAGAGAATTGATGTCAAACCACCGACACAGCTAATATTGCGCCCAAACCTGCTACCACTTAGCAGCTGTGGGTATGCTACCATTTTCGACTCCAGAATACTTTGTTCACTATGATAATCAATGGGATGTCAAGCCCACTTAGACTCTAGCACGATATAGTGGAAATCTTCGGACTCGAATGTTGCGTGGTATGTCAGCACTTCGGACCAACTACCTGATGAAGAATGGTCTGGTCGCGGGAGACACAACATTACTGCACTCGCACAGTCGATCCTATGCAGGTTCTTCGATATTCCCAGTGCTAAAGAGCACGTTGAAAGTGGACCATTGGACGTGATATTAATTGTACCTATATAGACATTTTTACTCTCTAGTCGGTCTATCAAGTATTTTATTCGTCAAAGCGTCGGTTAACCCCAGATCTACTTGAGACTTGAGTACTAAGTACTTCTAGCTGCCGAGGTGGGCTTGCGGGTGGACTAGCGAGACTAGGTGCCGCTAGCTCGGCTAGCTCCTGGGGTGCGGTTTGGGACTCATTGCATCGGCTTTCGAGTACAGAACGCCCCGCAACTGGTGCCCTTTATGTACAGTACGGTGATTCTCTCGCAGACCAGTATCTCCGTATCCCCCCTCCAATCTCTCAAGATCTTTTTTCCTCTTCTCATCTTCCATATTTATTGATATCTCTTGCCTCGATAAACTTTAAGGTAGACAGGTAAAAATAGACCACTATGGTGCTCTTTACTGCCAGGGAAGGGGTTCCAATTCCAACTAAAGATATCGTATCTTGGATATTCGATGAGCCTGATTTCGATCAGGATGAGAAGGTGAAGAGTAAAAGTACACTTCTTGATCAAATTCAAACTAAAATTAAATGTAGATTTACATCGATGCAAAGGACCCGTCACGATCGTTGACGTTGAATGAGGCTCGAGTTGTGGTTCGAAAAATTGTGGCTGGATTACATGCAGCTGGCTTCCAAAAGGGAGATTGCGTTTGCATCCATTCTTTCAATGATGTATGAGTATCACAAATCGGCGCTCACCTTAGAAACTAAACTCTTGTTACGTAGATTTACTACTCTATGCTATTTCTTGGCATCATCGGTGCAGGAGGTATCTTTGCAGGAACAAACCCAGCATACACCCAATTCGAGTTAACCCACCATATCAAAACAGCAAAAGTTAAATTCTTGATCACCGAGCCTGAGATGCTTCAGAATGTAGTCAATGCAGCAAAAGAGTGCAAGGTCCCTGAATTCAACATATGGATATTCGATGTGCTGGGTCAGTCACTACCACGCGGATTCAAGTCTTGGAAAATGCTGTTGAACCATGGAGAGGAGGATTGGGAACGCTTCAATGATCTGGAGACGGCAAAGAGCACTACTGCTGCGAGACTCTTCAGTTCGGGCACTACTGGTCTGCCGAAAGCTGCTGTGCTATCTCATTATAACTTGGTTGCTCAACATGAACTTGCGTATGGAATGAATGATTTGCCGTATAGAGTGAGTAATGCCAATGTATCACTCCAGCAATGTCCTAACTACTGGCTTAGAGCAGGCGTGTATTAGCACTCCCAATGTTCCATGCCGCAGCAGCCCCAAGTCAGTATCCTTCAAATTCAGCATGAGATAAGTGACTAATAGCTGAACAAGGCTCACATACATCGGTTTCAAAGATGGGTCAACTTGCAATTGTAATGAGGCGGTTCGATCTTGAAGAGTTTCTTGCAACCGTCGAGAAATGGGAGGTGAATGACCTCGTCATTGTCCCTCCAATSGCCATAGGAATTATTATGACTCCACTCACCAAAAAATACTCCCTCAAAAGCGTCAAGCAGATCATGATTGGAGCTGCACCGTTGGGAAAGGAATCCCAGAGCAGACTGAAAGCACTATTATCTCCGGACGCAACAGTATTGCAGTGAGTGCCTTTACACTCTTAATGAGCCATGCTTGGACTTGCGCTGTACTAATTTAATGGATCATTAGGGTTTGGGGAATGACAGAAACGACTTGCATAGCTGCCCGCTTTTATTACCCAGAGAATGATACCTCTGGTAGCGTAGGAAGAATATTACCACAATGCGAGGCAAAGTAAGCGTACCCCATAGAGATAATATATATTYAGCAATGTGAGAGCCCAAGAGTTTCAGCTAATGGATACYCAGAATCATCGACGACGAAGGGAAAGACATCTCTGCGTATGACACAAGAGGAGAGCGTAAGTCCATGTTAGTTTCCACAGATTCTACAAGCCCCTGACACAATTCTAGTCTGCATCCGAGGTCCAATAGTAATCAAAGGCTACTTCGAAAACCCCAAAGCAAACGCCGAATCCTTCGACAAGGACAACTTCTTCAAGACCGGAGACATTGTATACTGCGACAGCAAGACCAAAAAATGGTACATAGTAGACCGCAAAAAAGAACTCATCAAAGTGCGCGGCTTCCAAGTCGCGCCTCCAGAGATCGAAACAGTCTTGCTTTCTCATCCTCAGATCATAGACGCTGCTGTTATAGGAGTAAAGAGCGCGAAAGATCCAGACTCTGAGCACCCGAGAGCKTATGTKGTGAGACGGCCCGGAGAGGAAGGTGAAAAKYTGCGTGAAGAGGATGTGAAGAAGTGGTGCGGGCAGAAGCTGGCGAGGTTTAAGGAGCTGACGGGAGGTGTGAATTTTGTGGAGAGTATTCCTAAGAATGCTAGTGGGAAGATTTTGAAGAGAATTTTGAGGGAGGAGGCGAAGAAGGAGTTGGAGGGAGAGGTAGAGAAGGCTAGATTGTGAGGYTGTTGTTTGATGGATCATGGATGATGAGATATGATGAATGAAGAGACGAAATGGAAGGAAATTTACAGTGCAGGAGCAAACTGCGGAAATACAGGAAATGAATCGTTGAACTCTGGTTTGCCTGATATGATYGCTGGATAGAWAGGGGAACAGCAAAAACCCYGAGTATAGGAGATCGGGGATATGATCGGCGTACATGGACTGTTTTCTGAGACGCTAAGCGGCAATGAATAACGGCTTTCCTGATGCACGCAGAGCAAACCTCTCAGCTCTACAAATCATCGCCGTTCAAGACTGATATCGGACCCGGATCAGGCCCTTGACTTTGAATACTAGARRATGTCATCAACACGATTTCGTTCTGCAACAGGAATGCAGTCCTTCGAGGCAAAATGGTCTGATTCATTGCAACGCATGATGTACTCCCAATCAACTCCCTTTTCGAACGCCTGAATATACGGCTCGAATCCTCAGCCCAAATAATACATATGGTATCATACATTCCCGTCCACGTACACCAACAAGCTAAACACTTGATCACCGGAAGAATCTTCCCAATAAYCCCGTTGTGATACTGCTAGCCATACCGCCCGACAACAATGCACTTCCAGCTAGATTTGACGCTTGCCCGAATTTATCGCACCTCGAGAAAGCAAGCGTATTGGTGATCGTCAAGCTCAACGCAATAACTATATTCATCATTAGTTCTAAAGTTCAAGCTTACCCACACGAGTTCCACGTACCAACGAGTATCAGCCAAATGAACTCAAACCTTATTATCGCCACCAATGCAAACGCTACCCAGATCAACGGTTGGCAATACAATGCGAGCCAGAAGAATCTCTTGTCCGTTGCGCTTATTTGTTTTGTCGATGGATCCGAAGATTCGTAGACCCAGTGAGAATCGCCCGTCTCTGGAGAGACCTCATTCCACCATCTTAGCCCTACAAGGCGACGCCCGGCGATGTTTTTGAGGTAGTAGAAGTCGGCTGCGAGAAGGAGGATGGTGATTATGAAGATCAGGACACTTGATGGAAGTCAGCGTCCGTAAAGCCCGCGCGTTGAGTAGGATGATCAGGAAGGTGTTATACTGACAAATTGTGTGAAAACAAGAGCTCTCCCAGTAGATAGACCAGTAGTGAAGCTGCCATAATGTGTTAGCTGTCTTGCGCTCGCTGAATTGGACACGCAGCTGTTAATGCTCACAAATTCTAAATGCTAGAAACCACAGCAGCGTTATTGGATGTGAGCTTAGTCGCCAACTCAGAGCGCCATCTGGAGCTTGCTGATCCATGATGGGAGTATCAGTTGCTGGTTGTTGAAGAGGTCGTCGATCTTGAATTATTGTGGTCTCGCTGTCGCCGGCAGAGAAGCAGCCGCACCAGTACGGCAAGCTGTCAACTACCCCTGCAATGCTAGCGCGGATTTCTAGTGCGGGACGAATTCCGATCGTAAAGATTCCTTGGGGAGGGTTTTTGGAAACAGACACCAAATTAAATATTAGGGAGCGCTATTAAGCAATTGACTCATACTTTTCTCAATACGATACAGCACGGGATCATATATTGTGCCTTCATTGCCTCAGCTCTGAAAATATGTATCACATGACCTTCATTGGCTCTAAAATGCTCGCGCTGCTCACGTGAAGTCGCGAAGTTCAGTCGCGTCGCCTCGAGATCTAACTTCAAACCTTACTGGCCATGCGCCCTGTCAACCACCACAAGTACAATGGACGAGGAGGATTATGGAGACATTCCAGACGAAGATTTCTTAGAGGCGCTCAGCCAGAACTCTCAGACACTTCCGCCCTTGCGCCAAACCCCATYGCATTCGAATAAGCGCYGTAGAGTTACTTATGGATCCCATGGTGAAGAAGTGTCGGAAGGCGATGGYGGCAGATCTTGCGATGAAGATGACGAGAATGCCAAATCAAAGAAGAAGAAATACAGGATCCATATTGGCGCTGAGGAAGTACCAGCAGCTAGGATCTTAGGCGCCACCCAAGCTGAGGGACATCCGGATTCCAGTCCATATCGAATTCGAGGGCCAATATACAAAAAACCACGTCCAGAGGAACCGAGACCAGCAAAAGCTTTCGCAACTCCACGGAAACCACAACGACAAAACACCATATTTAATGCTTTCCAAAGACGACCAAGGACACCATCACAAAACGAGTTCCACAGAGAACTCGCTGATCTCCCCTCGGATGCCTTTTCGTCCCCGGAGAACAACCAAGAAACTATATTGATAGGCTCTTCACCACCACGTCCTACTCAATCAAATCTAGCTCGRCAACGCTTGGTCGCACCTCATAATGGGCTCAAGCAGACGACTCTCTTTGGTGGGCGTGCCACCCAGGTAGAAGTTTCGGCTTCACAAGCTAAGAAAGTACACAATTTTATAGTCGACCTACCTCCGGAAACGCCGACACATCATGCGCTGGATAACGAAGCCATCAAAACCTGGGTTTACCCTACGAATCTTGGAGCTATTCGCGACTACCAATTTAGTATTGTGAGGAACGGGCTCTTCAACAATTTGCTGGTGGCGCTTCCTACTGGACTCGGAAAGACATTCATTGCTGCTACAATCATGTTCAACTATTTCCGATGGACAAAGACCGCCCAAATAGTTTTTGTGGCTCCTACCAAACCTCTTGTCGCACAGCAAGCCGAGGCATGTTTTAATATTGTCGGAATACCGAAATCGCAAACTACTATGCTTACAGGCGAACAACCGCCTGTTCTACGAGCTGAACAGTGGGCAGAGAAACGAGTCTTCTTTATGACTCCCCAAACTCTCGAAAACGATCTCTCGAGTGGCATAGCGGACCCGAAGAAAATCGTCCTTCTGGTCGTTGACGAGGCACATCGGGCAACAGGAAATTATGCATATGTAAAAGTTGTAAATTTCCTACGCAGGTTCAACAAGAGCTTTCGAATACTTGCTCTTACTGCTACCCCTGGGTCAAGTGTGGAGTCGGTCCAGGAAGTGATTGATGGTCTGGAGATTTCCAAAGTCGAGATTCGCACTGAAGAATCCATTGACATTTCACAGTTTGTTCACAGGCGTGATATCGACCAAATCGTTCTGGACCCTTCGGATGAGATTGTTAAGATCAAGGGCCACTTTGCCAAAGCGTTACAGCCGTTGGTCAACTTGCTTTGCTCTCAAAATGCCTACTACAATAAGGATCCTATGTCTCTAACCCCGTTCGGTATGATACAGGCAAAGAAGACGTGGTTGGCCTCAGGAGCCGGCAAAGCGGCTGCTGGTGCGCTTAAAGGCATGATGTTTGGTCTTTTCTCTATCCTCGCCAGCGTATCCCATGGGATCAGATTACTGGACTTTCATGGTATTGGCCAGTTCTACTCGTCCATGAAAGACTTTAAATCCAATGAGGAAGGCGGTCCAGGTTCCAAATTTCGAAAGCAAATCCTCGAAAGTCCCGACTTCAAGAAGATGATGACTCTACTGCAAATGTGGATCGATATGGATGGCTTTGTAGGACATCCTAAACTCACTGTTCTAACCGACACAATCCTAAATCATTTTATGGATGCTGGTGAGGGAAGAATGGGARAGGATATGCCGCCATCAGCGACTCGGGTTATTGTGTTTGCAGAATTTCGAGACAGTGCAGAAACCATATGCCGAGTACTCAACAAGCATGGTCCTATGATCAGAGCAGCAGTCTTTGTCGGTCAAACGGACTCAAAGCGGTCGGAAGGTATGAATCAAGCAAAGCAACTCGAAACTATCAAGGATTTCAAGGCCGGGAAAATCAATGTTATTGTTGCAACTTCCATTGGAGAGGAAGGTTTAGACATCGGACAGGTAGATTTGATTGTCTGTTACGACGCGTCTGGGTCGCCGATTAGAATGCTGCAGCGCATGGGTCGAACTGGAAGAAAGAGGGCGGGACATATCGTACTTCTGTTGATGCGAGGCAAGGAAGAGAACAATTTCGCAAAGGCCAAAGACAACTACGAGCAGATGCAGAAGATGATCAGCTCAGGGCAGCGCTTTAATTTTCGGCATGACCTTTCTGTGAGGATTATTCCTAGAGACATCATTCCAGTAGTCGACAAGCGAGTGATCGAGATTCCTATTGAGAATACCCAAGATCCTTCTATGCCAATACCGACTCGTCGTACAACGAAAGGGAAGAAAATGCCACCAAAGAAATTTCATATGCCAGATGGTGTGCAGACAGGTTTTCAAAACGTATCYAAGSTATCTGGAGGCGGAACACCTTTRACTAAATTCGGTGTCACTGTAGTAAAGAAGGCTAAAAAGGCACCGGAAGTCCCTGAATCTCAGTTGGTACCAATAATACCTGTGGCATCAGTACTACTCAACAGAGAAGATACCGAAGAGCTCGAAAGACGGTATCAGAATATCGCCGGCAATGACTTTGAAGAAGTTGGAATGCCTGATATGACCGCTCAGCCATTGTATCAACGATCTCTGAGGCGTACTGTCAACGTCCCTCACGGAAAATATACTGAAAGGTGTTCACGGCTGTTCAAAACTCTGGCAGAATCTCAAAGCCGTGAAGAGCGATTCGTGAAGCCTTACGGAGACAAACCACCATCAAAGCAGACGTGGTACAACTCAGACCTATCTGAAGACGACACGGCCACGCCCAAAGCTCTCCCTCGAGCCAGAAAGCCCACAGCACCACGTCCAAAGCAGACTCCAAAATCAAAACCACCCCCCAAACCCAAGAAATCCCGCAAACGATCTWTGATCCTCTCAGACCCAGGCTCCGACATGGAAGCAACGCCCGGCGGCACCAACCGTCAAGACCTCAGCGGCTCCTCAAGCGAAGGCGAAGGCGACTCCCTCGCGCACAGCGAAGCCCTCTCCGAAGACAGCGAGATCCCATCCAGCATGCTCGATTTCATCGCCACGGACCCGATGTCTTCTAGTATGCGAAATAAGCGAAGTAGCGTGACRCGATCTTCAAGTCCTCCACCAAGACGACGACCAACATCTCCGTCGCTTTTCTGCACGCAGGAGACTACTGAGGATGATTTTCCGGATGTGAGTACGTTGATGAGAACACAACCTCGTTTGGATGGGGAGAGGGTGCTGGTTCCTAGTTCKGATACGGAAGAGGTGCGGGTGGTGAGGGGTAGGCATAGGGGGAAGAGGAAGGTTTTGGAGGATGATAGTGATGAGTGATGTTAATTGTCATTTTACTGTGCGTTTGAGCATAGCGAAGGTGTTTTGGTTGGTTTTGGTTGGGTATATATTTAGGATGTGAGGCGTTGGAAGGGGGCAAGGAGATATTTAGTTACTTAGGTAAATGTGTTTGAGAATACCGATTGAATGATATTTGATCGAATGGCTCTTTCTGATTGATTGATGGATATTGACCTTTAGATGAGGATGATCTTGACGACCACCCGGCGAAAGATAGCGGTAACGAGGTAACAAAAATGTTCATATATTTGCTGAGCACGAAAGAGAGATGTCCCATCACCCGTGTAGTACTCGAACGCGCAAGACCTCTCTCTTACGCTCTTTCACTTTGTCCACAGTCCACCAAAGCTATTCTTCTGTCTTACAC
The DNA here is from genome assembly GCA_003988945.1 of Chaetoscypha palmicola. NCBI lineage: Eukaryota > Fungi > Ascomycota > Leotiomycetes > Helotiales > Helotiaceae > Chaetoscypha > Chaetoscypha palmicola. The sequence goes on along the minus strand of QYAH01000173.1, from coordinate 35,088 downwards.
CATGAGAGCCGTGAGGGGCGGCGGTTTTTATGTCCTTGGACGAAGACATATCAATTGAGCTCAGCGACGAGAGGTGAATGGTTTGGGAGAATATGAGAGAAGTAGATCATATCTCTAATGAGGCGAGAGACTATAGAGATTTAGGATGGATGGACGATCTAATGATATCTTACTCCCGCCGTTTTTGTGATGATACTAGTACAGTAGTCATTTCACAGAGCATGGAGCGAATCCATGTCAATAGTAGTAGATAAACACTACAGCACCTTCTCCCACTAACATCCACCCCACCACACTACCGCTTCTTAACCTCCTTCAACATCTGCTCCCTCATCGCCGCCCTCGCATTCCTACTCCCCCCCAACTTCGGCCCCTTCAACACCTCCTCCTCCTTCTTCCCCTGCGCCGTCTTCGCCTGCGTCGGTGGCGCAACTTTCTTCTTCGGCCGCGCGCTCACAGAATCCAGATACTGCTTCTGGAAAGCCGCGGCGATGCGATCGTCGGCTGCGTCGTCGTCGTCCGCGGTGGGTGAGGGTGTGGCTGGTTCTTCGTAGATTTCGACTGGGTGGGGTTAGTAGGGAAATGGAATGGGATGGGGGGAGGGATATACGTCTGTTTTCTCGCAGGATGTCTTCGACGAGTTTATCGCGCGCTACATCATCGCTTCCGCGACGTTTTTTGCCGCGCCATGGTTTGCCATTTCGTCCAAGCCGCATCTTTGCTGGTTTCTTAGGCGTGGTACTATCTGTTTCTTCGCCATTAAGCCACCTAGTCAACCTCGCAACATTCTTATCCCTCGCCTCATCACCCAGATCAACCTCTTGAATCTTCCCCAGCGCCGCAGGCTCCCTGCTCACCTCGCCGGTTTTATTCGAAGACARCGCCGCGTAGTCGGCAGGTAAGATAGCAGCACCAGGCTGAACAGACCCAGATCCTTGAGAGGACTCAAGTAAACGACGTTTAGCAATCTCAGAATCTATGTACGCCATCCTTCCTCTATTAGCAATCTCACCCTGCGACGGGCACGGGGAAAGCAAGAGCACTCACATGTGTCTATCCACATCGCCCACCGTCCCTGTCTGCGGCGCGAACTTCCGTACTACACCGCCATTGCCCTCCAACCCTCCATCTCCAGGCTCCTTTTCCACATCCTGTTCGCCTCTAACCACCAGTTCCTGCCCTCTATCTCGCAGCGGCGCCCCGGCGCCAGATTCCACACGGAACTCCACGCCTGCCTTGCCCTTCCTCTGCTTTCGAAGGCGCAGTATCTCAGACATGGAGATCTGTGCTCCTTCCATATCTGCATCTTGTGCAGTGCTGCKTATCAGCTCGTCGAGGCTTTGCGCATCGGGTGCTGCTGGCGCAGTRKTTGGGGTCGAGGCTTCTTCTGAGGTTGCGCGCTGGCGGTATATTTTGCGCTTCTTTGAGGGACGGAAGAGAATTACTGGTTCCGAGGAGGGGATTTCTGGGGGTGGCGGAGACATGGTTGGTRGGATAAGTTATGTTTTGGTGGGCGTGAGTAACATAAGGTGAGATGATGCTTTGGACGTCGATGGCAGTGTTCGAGGTTGCAGGGAAGTGGAATCTGGGGTAGCTTTGTCTTGGCGACAAGGCTATTTTGGGTAAGGCTAAGTAAATAGTCACGACGATAACTAAATACTTACTTGAGTAATATACGTAGAACGGTAGTAATATATGCTTGAATATTTCTCTATATTACTAGATGTATAACTGTCAAATTCACCTTATAGTGAACCTCCTGGAATATTATATGTACGGTCCCGACACTGGATGGTGGCCGCTACGATCATTCGTCACTAATAAAATGAATGAATTGGAGTCACAATTGAGTGTGTGCAAAGATGTAGAGAAACATCAATCAAGATGCCGTTSYGTCTATTGAAATCTGCATGATYAACAGTAGTAGTTTCATTATCTTCTMTATCCTCTGTAGGACTATACTRCGAGTAATGTTACTATCTAAGAYCGGCCAAATAGGAAAGGGAGCAGAAGCCGTTTCCTAGCCATTATTGATTGGAWTCAGTATTATTTGCACTTGCAGATCAGTATACATAACCATCAACAGGCATCAGAACAGTGAAGTTCAACCTAGACCTACATCGTGCTCCAGTTTCTCCAACGACGAGGCAACATCCCGAGGCACATTCACTTTCTTACCGACTTATACATATGCTTCCCATATTATAAWATTCATGGTGCCCRTGTATCGCCTCGGTACTGAAGTACTTTTCCRYCCTGCTCGGTTCCACGAAGCCAAACTGCGAAACACTTTGGCGTTTGGAACGACATCTCTGCCACCCAGRGAGTTCTACACGARGGAGGACCAACTACGCCGCTGTACGGTTCCGATATGTCGTCGAGGATTTATCGTGCCATAATCGTYAACGTTCCAGACCCACGAAGCCGATCGATCAAGATTCAGAAGTACTTCGTCCAATTTGGAATCCCCATCCCCACCAACAGTCACCACATCCCCAAACACCAACCTCAATCCTATCCCTATAACCCAAACRTTAGCCCTCACTCCATCACACACACACATTCCTCCCTCTCAACACCCCCAGCCTCGCAGACCAAACACCGCCGCGTACAAAGTCCCGTACACCAGCTAACATGTTTGGCCTTTCAGAAACCCAGATTCTAAGCACCGCCAACACCCACGACGCAGCCTGCCGTATATGACGATACCGAGCACAGGCRTTGTYRYATGTGTGAGGTGTTGGCCTAAGACGGCTCTTCCTAAGATTGTTTGGGGTTGTGGGATCTCATCATTGTGAGGCTGGGGGKTTGGGGAGSGGRAGGGAGGGGAGATGAGAGGGTSCTTACGTGGATGGAGATGGRAGATATTGAGGAGGGGATTAGGCGGCGGGAGAGGTATTGTGGGAGTACAGTGAAACTGTACGCCTTGAGGTTGTTGGTGAGAGGGACATGCTTCTGTTGCGAAAATGAAATAAAAATTCACGATGCTCCACTAGCGTCAACTGGTATGATCCACTCCACACGTGATCAGCTTTCACAACTGTTCATCCACCGCAGGGATACCCACGAATTCAACGTCCCATCGAAACCTCCTCTCCAAGCAAGGCTAATTCTCTACGTAAAGGCATTCAGTACAATCATCAATTCCCAATCTTCAACAGAAGCAAAACTTGTACTTCGTAATCTACAATCCTCATCTCAACCCCATCCGAGCATCTCCTCAGATCGCTCGTGCAGGCAGGACATCCGACAATCCGCGTATGAGAATTCCGCACTATCATCCAAAGATGTATCTCGTTTCGTAGATCAGACCGAGACCGAACGTTCTCGCAAGCACGCCCTTGCATATCGAGATGTGCGGGGAATAATCGCGCTGCATGCACAGATCAGCGTTCCAGAGGGTGAGATTCTTGGTGGAAGTACAGTACATCAGCGCGCGATATGATAGAGATATGATGGAATTTGTTGATGTATCATGATCAATGGGAGTGTGAATTCCGATGATTTCACAGGAAAATGACGTTGGAGCATATGATGTGGGTTATGAATTTAAATTCCAGGCTGTTTTACAAGCACTGTCTAAGTGGTGGTATCGCAGACTAGCTGCTGAATCCCCTTTCAATCATCGTAAAGAACGTAAATGCCATATAGACACAGAAGTGTAGGCTATCTCCCACACATCCAGAGCGAGCCACTGCGTTGCCAACTAGCATTTACCCATCCGGATATCCAGCCTGCCCGTGAACTCCCATCCCTTTTCCATGACCAAATATGTTTTCTGAAATAAGCGTAAAGGAGTGCGAGAATATGAACCAAGTGGCCGAGAATATATACAGTGAAGCTTTGTTGAGGTAAGGGTAATATGTTGCAAGAAGGAATTAAACACACAAGACCGATATTATATCCACATAGCAGACATAGCTGGCTTTGTCTCCCCGAAGGCACTAGAGAACAGACCTTGGATCTCGCTCATGTAGTCCTCAGCACGGAACTTGAATAGACCTTTCGATACTAGTTCTTGCTCTTCCTCGTCAACAACAGCCAAGGTCTGCTGGCTAATTCCATAGTCCTCAGCCAATTCAGTGACTTTCGCAAGCTCGTTTCCGAAAGGGTGCTGCTCTGGTGTGTCAACACTGGCGGAGAACATGTTTATAGATGATCGCGTGGAAATGCTGCTCTTTGGCGATGACATTCTTGAGGTGGAACGTTTGCGAGCTAATATCTCCGAGTTCTTCTTGGTGTGTGAGGGAGCTCTCTTTGGGATGACAGGTGCCTGCTCAAGGGCAAAGTCCTTTGGCGCATGGCCGAAATAGCATGATAAATGATTTGTCTCTGGTGAGTCTAGCTCTAGCCTTGGTGATGACGAGCCGACCGAGGAAACTTCTGTGATTGGCGAGGATGCATTTGAAGCTGATTGTTCGGAGTCGTCGTCCGAATTAGATGATCGCGAGGCAGTTGATGAGGAAGGTGAGCTCCTTGGGAAGAGATCTGGAGCGTTGTAAGAAAGCATGTTTGTCGTCGAAATCAATTCGATAGGACCTGAGATCTTATTTCTAACAGTGCCGGCAGCGAAGGAGTGTTTTGTTGTTAAGCTTCTCGTGGGCATAGGTGTGGTTGGATCAGAATTGGAAGCTCCCCTACTCCGCTTCAATGTGAAGGCTCTTGAAAGCGACATTGCTGCTGATTGTTCTCTTGCCGGATCTGACAGATAACGATGGGGTATTGTCTGAATTTAGCCAACTAGAACGTTCTAGCGTGTGACAATATTGAAGGTGGGGTGAGTGTGGATGATTTGGGGCCAGGTGCAGGTGTGGCTCGTCTATTATTGGCAGAGAGTCAGATGCGCGCTGCAAGTAAACCGGTCGTCTTGTCGCGAGTCGTGGATAGTCGAGCAACGTTGAAGCAGAAGATCCAGGTGATGGTGGTGTATTTGGACCAGTTCGGTTATTTGGTGTGATCGGCGCGTTCTTCGGGCAGATAATTGAAGGATGATCGTTTTCCTGGCTGGGATTTGTTTGGATTGTTGAGTAGATATGTACGAAAGAAAATAGTAGTTGATTGGCGGCGACGCAGTAGGCTGTCAATAGGAAGTTGGTTGAAAGGACTCAGTCCTTGGGACAAAAGACTTGTGGTGTTGTTTGTTCGCTGGCTCGTTGGGAGCTGTATGTGGGTGTGGATTGTCGATAAGAGAGTGATCGAACAACCAGGTTCAGTGATTTCGAGAGAAGGAATGTATGCAAAGCGATTATCGACCTGGCGATAAGTTGCTGTGTGTCGATACTGCCGTTTGGTAGGCGCAAAAAGTGTTGATCGAGAAAGAAAGATGTCAAAGGGGGAGAAAGACTTGTGAAGAGGCAGCACGAAGGCGCTGGGTGCTGATGCTGGTGTTGGGGTCACCGGCGGCCTGCAAGGGCAAGAACGACTGAGGAGCGAGAGCACTACGGGGGTACTCTCCGTATGGAGGTAGCCAGGGGTCGATCGGGATGTGCAGGGGTACAATTATCGCCAATTACTCAGCCTAGTTGGGACAACAGCGCGCAACATGGTCCAAGCTTTTCTCGCTTCCTCCTTGACCTGCTCTCACTCCCCTGAATTTTTCCTTTTCGTGGACCAACGAAAACCACGCATGCAGCGAGAAAACGCACGAAAGATGGGACACAGGCGTGAAAAAGCGAGCGTGAATCGACGGACTGGAACYTAGAAAGCTCTTGGATCCACGCGTTCGGAGAGAATTGGACGAGCCTACGATATGTCTAGAGGACAGAGCGGTCTCGGGCTAACAGGGCCAATTGGCATCCAGATTCCAGAGAGCGCTCGGAGTATACCGATCTGGCGCTCGAAGCTTTTCCCCCAACACTACGGATCTATGGCGACAGCCCCTTTGAGCCTAATGTGGTGTGCTACTTCGTACGAAGTACTTTGAAGGACGTGGGTATCTGCTATGAATCGGGAGCGATAGCACAGATAGGGGTGGGGAGGGATGTTAGGCGAGGCCACCATGGATGGCAGCATGCATCTGAGTCTGACTTCTTCGAGACCCCACATACGAAGTCGAAGTAGAGGCCTGAAATACCTCCACTGATCAGAACGAGCCTTCAAGCGCGAGCTCGTCTTGTGAGGTGATTGATTGGCAGCTATACCACTTCGAAGGTCTGGCGGCAGAAGCAAACGCAATGACGAGTTGTCTCTGTCGACCTTTGCCGCGACGAAGAAACTCGAAACGGGCGCACAGGGAAGGGCGTGGGATATGGAATGTCATTGGCGGCGTCTGATGTTTCGAGTTTCAGGTACAAAGTCAGTCGAGGCGATGGGATTTTAAGAAAACATGGGCCAGGCGCAGAGACCCATCAGTCAGCTACACCCTCCCGCGCGCGAAAATATTACTTCGAAGAAACATCGCCACGATCAAATGCACCTAGCATGCACTTTGTACGGACTGTACTCCCTCGATTCCTCATGGGGCCTGATCAGGCTATAATGAGTGAGAACATGTGCCTGGCACGCTGTAGTCATCAATTTCTCCAACTGGATCCGAAGCGACCATCCACAAGAGAGAAAGCGACCAGAGGAGCACAGTTATTTTCAGCAGCTGCATCAACGAGCGGCTCAGGCAGGAAAAAGGCAAGAAAAGGGCGCTCGAGTCGTAGCTAAATGTTGCGTCATCCTAACTATTTGCAGACGCAAGACTGTCGCTGAGGCTCGAATTAACATTGGCGGGGTCCCAAGTTCAGGAGTTTGGATCGCTGGATCTACAACTAACCCGCGATCAGGCTTCATAATGAGCGCGAGCCTCAATGCGATAGGTCAGTGCGTTGCAAATCATTCAATTAAACACCCGAAATACATGATAGTGTGGGGAACTACTGTACATAAGATTAGCATTCATGCACATGATAATCAAGCATGTTCGCGATCCTCGAATTCGAACATATTTCAAGGCTTAGCTCGGTATTATTGATAGCACTTACTGAGTGTCATAACACACTAGCCCGATTGATCAGTATATTATTGAACTGCGACTTCTCGCAGTTTCACGCCTCTCTGTCTCCCCACGGCACCTGATCTGTGGCCCACAGCGTATATCCGATGGTTAATGCCTCCGGCTTTGGTGGCTCAAATTTTTGGGATGAACAGCGTGTTGACCTGCCACGGTGGGAATCTTGAAGCGCGGATTGCCGCAACGTCAAAGCCGTCTGATTTATCCTTCTGTCGGTTCAATCTTCATCCATAGATTCCCAACCTTCTCCGTTCTTTTCGTTTTCTCCTTCAGGCTCATCTTCACCTGATTCGTCGCTGTCATCTCGGACGCCTACCAATCTTTCCTTAATATCTCCTTCGACTGGAGTTACTCTATCCGCGAACGCTCTTCGAATTGCCGCGTTAGTAGATGTGTCCTTGAAGTATAGATTAGCAAGTGCATGGTCGAAGTGTTCAGAGAGAAGGAAGCTGTTACCCAAACCTGTACTACTCCCTTACTGCCTGCGACCGATAATCTAAAGCCAACTTCTTCGTCTGGCGCAAACACGGTCGAGAATATCTTTCCAACCTCGAGATTACGGGTGACAACCATTGATGGACCGGAAGGTTGGATATTCCATAGCTTAACCTGCTTATCCGTTGAGCCTGTTACCATGAAACCAGGAATTACAGGATTGATGTCGAATGCAGAGACTGACTCGTCATGCGCTTGCAAAGTCCACACTGGCTTACTGGTCGCTGGACTGGAAGGTACATTTCGAACATCGTGGAAGTGAACAACTCCATTCTCGGTTGAAATGTAGAAGAAATTCGGATCGTGTGGATCCCACCGCACGCTTTCAACATCACTCTCCACACCCCATCGAGGAGCTTTGGCATCTGGAGCTCTCATATCTGCTGCCACGACCGTTCTATCATAACTTCCACTCAACAGGATGGTTGATTCTCTTGGATTCCACGCAAGCGAGCAGACCTTGTCGGTGTGGTGAGTATAGGATTTAGCACACTTCGCTGTGTTCAGGTCCCAGAGCTTTACTGTCTTATCTGCAGAAGATGAAGCAAGGAGGTTGCGATGCTGTCGATTTGCCGCGAGAGAGAGTACGGCGTCGACATGGTAATCGTCATTTGCCTTTTTTGATTGCTTGCGCTTCTTTTTCTTCTTCTTAGCATCTTCTTCGCCCTGTCCGCGACCAAGAATTGCGTTGGGGTACATGCAATCAACAGTATCCAAGTCCCAGATCTCGATGTCAGGATCGAATGTTCCCACAGCTACAAAATTGGCCCTCGAATTCGCCTCCACACTTGACTTCCCTACTGGCATATCTATCCATTCGACACACAATGGTATAGCGGGAAGCATGAGATCGTGATGCACATAGAGATTGTCTGCTTCGTCTTCGTAGATGTACACTTCCAAGTGCGCTACTTCATCCTCCACTTTGGCCGCTAGAAGCATATTATCGGTTGCAAGAATTTGAAGTTCTTCCCTGTCATCGTCGTCTTCGTTTTCTTGCATTGTGATGTATGGATCATCTTTGTTGGAAGTATGGTATGCGAGCGATTTGACATTTCCAAACATCCCCATGCTCTCGCCCTCCTTCTCGTCCATTGCAACATCATCGTCATATGTGTCTAGGTTATACTCTTTGAGATCGTCGTCATCGTCGCTGTACCGAGCATTAGTACTCACAGGACAAATCTATGGGTAGGGAACTAACGCAGTCGACTTTGCAGCATTTGGTATATCCTCCGCGTCGGAACCAGAGTCATTGTCATCGTTGTTCTTGCCATCGTGATCCGCCAATTCCTTCTGAGCTGCCTCTAAATCCTCATTTGCGTCGTCGAGTTGGAGCTTCGCAAGATCGGCGATTCGCGCAAATTCCTCCTCGTCAAAGGTATATTTTGTAGGAAAAGGCGCGGCAAACCCTCGAGGGACCCATGCGGTAGCTGTGATCATTGACATGTCGAAAYTTGGTATTCTTGGGCTTTGCGACAAAAGTCTTGTTGGAAACCCTTCACAGAGTTGTTTGGCGGGGAAATTGTGCTCGAACTTTTTCTCGCGTATCTAATCTATTTTTCGAGGCGGGCGCTAGTAGAGCAGGGGTCCGCATTTCCGGTTGTTTTTTGGGACTGATACTGCCGACGACAACAAAACAACCCATTCTATTTCGACCTTGCAACATGGCGAGGGATGAAGGAGAGCAGAGTCCAAAGCGCCGGAAGCTAGAATATAATCCACTGCGAAACGATGACCGATTCTTGATACCTTCGAGACCGTCTTCCAGTCAAGGCCAAAAGTCTGCAGCAGCTAGATCTCAAAGTCGATTAGGAAATGGTTTCCGGTCATCTACTCCCCATGGGCAGTCAAGATACGCCTCGACGCCCGGATCGACACCGCGGCAGAAGGAATTCGACGGTCCGGAACCGTTCGTTGACGAGGAGGACTCCAAAGCCCTTGATCGCGACTGGTACGATGGAGATGAATTTGGCCACACTTTTGGAGACGACTCGCATAACCCGTTCGGCTCGTACGACAACTCTTGGGCAGATCAGCAGCGGGAGGCTGCGTTGACCGAAAAGAAGACTGGGAAGCGCATAAGTGCGAGGGCGACTCAAAAACAGAAAGATGTCGACGCGTGGGAAACCAATCGAATGCTGACTTCGGGAGTGGCGCAACGAAGAGATTTTGGAGATGATTTCGAGGACGATGAAGAAGCGACCCGTGTGCATTTACTTGTCCACGACCTGAAGCCCCCTTTCCTGGACGGCCGAACTGTCTTTTCGAAGCAATTAGAACCAGTACCCGCTGTTCGAGACAATCAAAGTGACATGGCGGTCTTTAGCCGAAAGGGTAGCAAGGTAGTAAAAGAGAAGCGTCAGCAGAAAGAGAGGCAAAAACAGGCACAAGAAGCTACCAATATGGCTGGAACCGCTCTTGGAAATTTGATGGGTGTCAAGGAGGATGAAGGAGATAGTGCCGCTCCCGTACCTGGGGAGGAAGAACATCAAGGCAACAGCAAATTCGCCCAGCACATGAAGAAGAATGAAGGCGCGAGTARTTTCAGTCAGAGTAAATCTTTGAAAGAACAACGAGAGTATCTCCCAGCGTTCGCAGTCCGAGAAGATTTATTACGGGTAATACGTGATAATCAAGTCGTTATTGTCGTTGGTGAGACTGGATCTGGAAAGACGACCCAGCTTACTCAATTCTTATACGAAGATGGATACGCCAGACTCGGGATGATAGGCTGCACTCAGCCAAGAAGAGTAGCAGCGATGAGCGTCGCGAAACGTGTCAGTGAAGAGATGGAATGCAAGCTAGGTAGCACCGTTGGCTATGCTATTCGTTTCGAAGACTGTACCAGCAAGGAGACGGCCATCAAATACATGACTGACGGTGTCCTCCTAAGAGAGTCATTGAACGAACAAGATCTCGACAAGTACTCATGCGTAATCATGGACGAAGCCCACGAAAGAGCATTAAATACAGATGTACTCATGGGTCTTTTCAAGAAAGTTCTCACTCGGAGACGGGATCTTAAACTTATTGTCACATCAGCTACCATGAACTCTAAGAAATTCTCTGATTTCTACGGAGGAGCACCAGAGTTCTTTATCCCAGGTCGTACTTTCCCAGTGGACGTTATGTTTCACCGTTCGCCCGTGGAGGATTACGTCGATCAAGCAGTGCAGCAAGTATTGGCAATACACGTATCTATGGGAGCTGGGGACATCTTAGTTTTCATGACTGGACAGGAAGACATTGAGTGCACCTGCGAATTAGTACAAGAACGACTCAACGCATTGAACGATCCTCCAAAATTGCTCATCCTCCCGATATACAGCCAAATGCCCGCAGATTTGCAGGCCAAAATCTTCGACAAAGCTGCCCCTGGGACCAGGAAAGTCATCGTTGCAACGAACATTGCCGAGACTAGTTTGACCGTCGATGGTATTATGTACGTTGTTGACGCYGGTTACTCGAAACTCAAGGTATACAATCCACGCATGGGAATGGACACTTTGCAAATCACACCTATTTCTCAAGCCAACGCCTCTCAGAGAGCCGGACGAGCAGGACGCACCGGTCCAGGGAAAGCATTCCACCTATTCACCGAAGCAGCATTTAAAGACGAGTTGTATATCCAAACCATCCCCGAGATCCAGCGGACGAATCTGAGTAACACCGTCCTACTCCTGAAATCACTCGGCGTAAAAGATCTCCTCGATTTCGACTTCATGGATCCACCCCCCCAAGACACAATCACCACCTCCCTCTTCGACCTCTGGGCCCTCGGCGCCCTCAACAACATCGGCGACCTAACATCAATCGGCAAAAAAATGACGGCCTTCCCAATGGACCCCTCCCTCGCCAAACTCCTCATCACCTCCTCCGACTACGCCTGCTCGGAAGAAATGCTAACCATAGTATCCATGCTCTCCGTCCCCTCGGTCTTCTACCGCCCAAAGGAACGGCAAGAAGAATCCGACGCCGCGCGCGAAAAGTTCTTCGTCCCCGAATCCGACCACCTCACCTACCTCCACGTGTACTCGCAGTGGAAAACCAACAACTACAGCGACGCCTGGTGTCTGCGTCACTTCCTCCACCCCAAGTCCCTGCGGCGCGCYAAGGAGATCCGCGAACARCTCCTCGATATCATGGGGATGCAGAAGATGCCCATGGTAAGCTGCGGGACCGATTGGGATGTGATACGCAAGTGTATCTGCTCGGGGTATTACCATCAAGCCGCGAAGGTCAAGGGGATTGGCGAGTATAACAACCTACGCACATCTGTGACCGTGCAATTGCACCCCACCTCCGCTTTATACGGCCTCGGATATCTCCCGGATTACGTCGTCTATCACGAGTTGATCCTCACGAGCAAGGAATACATGTCCACCGTCACATCCGTGGATCCGCACTGGCTTGCGGAGCTGGGCGGCGTGTTTTACAGTGTTAAAGAGAAAGGGTATTCAGCGCGCGAGAAACGGGTCACCGAGACGGAGTTTAATCGCAAGATGGAGATTGAGGCGCAGATGGCGGTTGATAAGGAGCGGGAGGAGCGCAGGCTGGAGAATGAGGAGTTGAAGATGGGGAGGAAGAGCGTGGTTGTGGGGGGAGGGAGGAAGAAAGTCCAGGCGAATGGCGCGGTGAGGAAGTTGGTTGGGAAGAGACCTGGAAGGGGTTTCTAATGAAGCGTTATAATATCTGATGTCTGTACTGTATAGGTTGAATAGAAGTCAAGCGATGATCAGAATATATGATATAATTTGATTTGTATTTGTATTCATGCTATCTGTATCCTTGGCGAGGCGATCCCAAATATGCAACCAGCGTACAGTACGATTTCTGAACGCGCTATATCGGATCGTAGTTATCATCGAAAATTGAAACATCGGGAAAACAACAAGAGGTTTGGGTATCTGACCCAAATGTACAAGTCAACAATAACGCCCGCTATGCTGCTCATGACTCTTTCTCCTTCTCTCACTATCTCCTTCGCTCGCTGTCTCTGTTTCGCGGGCTTTGTTTTCGGTCTACTCCTTCAACACATCTGCCTGCCTGCCTACCAACCACGAGCTCTCTATTCCTATATCTAGCTAGCACTGCCAGCTAACTCCCGTCATATTTCGTGAACTATTCGCATCTTGCTTCGCATGCGTCGCTTGCCATCTATGTTTCCAAGCTCCGCGTATCATTAATAGAACTGCCAGGTCTTACATCCGTCAATCCATACATACATACATCCGTCTATGCATTTAACACCTGGCCCAGCGTCCATCTGTGCATAATTCAATCATCAGGTCCAAAGTCCATCAATCCTTGGCACAGGTGCTTCTCTTCTCCAGGCTTCAGCACCACGGCCTCGGTGCCCTTTCTCACGTTGGGAAATTTGTCGCTTCGTGGACTAACCACGCTTTCCACCCTCTCGCGATCATATTTCTCCACTACTAGTTTGCTGACCGCGAAACCCGTCAATTCCTTGTCGCCGTCATGGGCACTGATCCATGCTTTCGCACATAGATTCTGTGCGATTTCCAGCCCGCCCGGGAAACCGCTGCAGATRTTCCCGCCGAGGTACCACGCGTTGGTGATCTTGTCGAAGCAGTGAAGGAGCGCGGTGAGCGGTAATGCTGCTTCGGCGATGAGGTGGGAGGTGACGTACGGCGAGATGGCCTTGTAGCTGCAGCCGTGGGGGGAGAAGATGACTGACAGTGCGTGGTCTGGAGGTCTGCTGGCCGCAAATGACTTGTTGGAATGAGGTGAGGCGGGTGGTGTCAATGGAAGGGATTCTCGGCTCGTGGGAGGTCGATATGTGATACCAACTGCGCTGTGTAACCCCGTGATATCCGCTTTCTGGGCCATGTATGCAATCGTGACTTCTCCCATTAGACCATTTGGGCTTAGKGCTGGGATGGGAACTCGATAAATGGACTGGCTCTTGCGGCTTCGAGATTCATCCCATTTTGGTAACGTTACGACTTTGTCAGTGTCGAAATGCTTCCATCCTCTGATCATCTTGGCGGAGGCCTRTTCTGCTAGAACAACTGTCTTCCCTCCACTAGATCGTAATTGTGTAAGGGTTTCCTGATGGCAGTGATCACTCTTCGCTTGACTTATAATAACGAGATCGGGTTCGGGTAAATCTGCTAATGAAGCCACACATGCCGGTGTTTTCTGTTTGGTAATGGAGAACTTGGGATGCCATATCTTCGAATCTCCCGAGACCCAAGGGTCGAGCAGGATGGTAAATGCTTCGTTCGGTTGAGGCGAGGGGAAATATGTATCTGAGATCGGTTTGAACGTGAGAAGGAATGAAGCATCGTTATTCAGGTGCTTAACAGTCAAGGACATCTTCGAACTTTTGGATGATACTATCGAGGAGATTCGTTACGGCTGTAGCGGTCATAGTACTCGAAAATCTGGAAAGGAAATTGAAGCTGTGAACTCGTGGAGTGGACGTGGAAGTAGTAGGTAGGAGTGGTTTCTTCGATATATAGTCGGGCCAAGTGAGTCCGGTGTCTGTCAGATCCATGGACGAAGGTGAGAATCAGAACATGACGGTATTGGAGTCGAACATATTACGGAAGGAGGAGCCATTCTATGACGAGGCGTGGGCGGGACTCAAGTATAAATCGAGGTCCCGGGCTGGTGGGGGAGCAACTGGAGGCGAACCTGCATCTGAATCCCTGCTCGTGCCTTCCTTGCTCGATTGTAGGCTGTTCTTGCCTGTTGAAGTAGACTACTGCGGAGCTATTTTGAAGAACGCTGCCTCTTCTTTCATTTAATTGGAGTACAGGAAATCTTACGCGTCTTCAGCAATTATTCGGCCGACACTTGTGGCTTTAAGATCGTACTCTTGTTGAATCGGGAAATGCAGTATTATCGTGAAGTAGAAGCGTGATCTGGAATTGCTGCGGGAGTTCTCTTGGAGTTTGGACGTTTGACGTTTGAACAACCGGATAGGGTCTATGCCGAGAGGTTTCCAATTGCAATTAGAGAGCAGCGACGACGATCTCCTGTTTGTCAAATACGGTTTCGTTCGTTCATCACCATGCCCTTGGATGCGTTGTTCATGAAGACATACTTACTTTGAAGTACAGTAAATATACATCGCCACTGCTGGGACCATGTCCTCTCGTTCTCTAGTGAGATCAGCTTGTTGAGATACTTACTCAAGTGTCCTCTCCTCAATCGGTCGGTGTTGGCATATGCAAAGTATGGCTTTTGTTCCGCCTCAGCGGCATCTAACTGGACAATCTGTAGCCAAGAGAGGCTCATTTTGTCAAGACGTCTCGACTCTCCAGGTGCTCATATGGATGATCGCCATCTAGCCATCGATCGGCATGATCTTGACAAAGGATCCGAATGGTCTAACCAAATAGAGTCTAGCTTCAATCGTTGGAATGAAGCTGACAGCATTAGCCGGAGCACGGACAGCCACGATTTCTACTTCGAAGTACGGAGTATGCGATATAAAAATCAGGACTCTTGTTCGATAGCACGGCGCGCCAAATATTGAATTTCCCTACGAATGTGTTCATTTGGCGTGCAATCGGAAACGGAAACGGAAACGATGGAAATGGAAAACACTCTCACCTCAGGGCTCAAATTCATTTTCGAACGGTGGTGATTAGGCATTCGAAGTGCATTCCACAACTCCGCCAGTCCCTGTTCTCAAACTCTTCAACYGTGCYGAGAACTCTATGACAGTTATGAACTTATGATTGTCTATTTCATGAAGGAGTATGCGCAGAGACTCATGATTGGACTCACCTCGATGTCTACGGCAGCTCCCAAGGCTGCGTACTACCACATCTCTTGTCTTACCAGGGCAKAACCTTGACCTCCGCATCAAAGTATGTACTGTACGGAGTATTGCTTTGGCTGACGGAAGTGCTTTTCCCAATATCATGTTCACCAATGTGGGACTATATCCTAGAGCTCAAGGCTCCTCGCTGTCTAATTCTTGATTCATTCCAAATACTGGCGAGCGCAGAAGTCTGAGTCTCAGACGTGTGTTCCGTCCTTGAAGCAGGGGTCGCAAGTAAAGTAGTACTTCCAGATGTCGTACTTCGAAGTACGCGCCACGTGAAGCCAACACCGCTGAAGTCCGGCTACAGATGTCAATCTTAAAATTTGGCTGGCTCAACTTTCCTCCTAGTATTTTCCTATTTTGCTTTCTTCTTCTTCATCGGACCTCAGATTTTCCATCTTTCGCAGTCATCATCTTCTCTTGTTCATTGTTACTTCTCCTTCACTGCCGCTTGCGCCTTACACACCGTTGACTGGCCATATTCATGACCGGAAACCTCTCGAGAAAGCTTGCACTCCACATCCATTGGGGGCTGACATCGGCAGGTGCGAAATGGAACAATGGTTGGTCGAGTGCAAGAGGAGAGCTGTTCCGAGTCCTGACACGATAGACTCTATTCTCTCATTCGTTTCCCCGAAGCCATGGAAAACCATCCATGGACCATCCATGGAAGCCATTTCCAGGTGACATTTCCTCAGGTCGAGGGAACATTGAATCGGCAGGTCAACACGAGAGCACATGACGCTACGATCACGTGACGCTCGGCAATGACCTCGGCTCCCCTGCTACCCGCCGTTCGAAAGATAAGTACTCCGTACTGTCCGTGACTTTGCCAATGCTTTGGACTGGACTGGAMTGGACTGATARAAGTGCAATTGCTTTCTCAAATCTTGAGGAATGGTTCTCTCGACGTTAGCAGATTKCCCTACACASGTTTTGCGGAAGCCAACCCCTTTTGGCAGTGAGCTTCTGATGGTGCGTGGGGAAAGCCGGGATATATGCCGGAGGCTATTCACATCGCGGAGCAAAGCAAGCTTCTGCACAGCTTGATTGATAAAGCACGGGAGAATTGGATCCTTCTTATCACTTTGGGAAGCTGTAACGGAAGTTCTACGATTTGTTTGCACGATGTGGCTCCGTACGGTACTTGTACGGTGCAGTCCTTTGCAGCAGCTCGGTGCACTGTGCAGGACACTTGTGTGTGAAGACTAGGGAGTAGAAGTAAATGGTACGAATGTGCTTGATTGGGCGCTGACGGACAGAGTCACAGAGCACACCTGCAGCCCAACCTCAATGGAAAGAATCCGCATCACCCATACACCACCACGTCGACGGCGCTGTATTGGCTGGAGAGGAACGTGGTCCTGCAAATACCGGTGATAATTGGATTCGAGAGTTTTGAGAAGCGCACTTGTAAGTATTTTTGTACTTGCACTCACACTGCCTGCACTGCTGCACCTCACCACACTACACTCGCTCGCTCGAGACTTGGTCCCACACCAACATGATGGAAACAATTCGATAATAATTGCTTAACGAGTAAACTACTCGAGTACAATGATACTCGCTCGACTGACCCGAAGAGGCCGCGAGGTTACGGCTTTCCCGAGGTTCGGTCTATGAGGACATCACTCACTTACAAGTGCTCCGTACTTAAGTACTGTACGTACTGTACGTACTGTAGATGTTACAGCTGAGCTAAGCTTACTCGTTACTGGCCCCTCACTCACCCCTCCTTCACTCGATCACTCGATCATCACTCACACACAGACTCACTCAACCACTCACTACTCACACATCGGTAATCGTAGCTCCAGACTGCAGGTTCCAGACCCATTGTGCTCTTTGTCCTCGTCGACCAAGGGAACTGAACATACTTGTACAGTACAGTACAGCAACACAACTATTGCGATCATATGGCCTTTGTCCCGACATCCCACTCATCCTGCTCGCTGCTGAAGCCGGCCACCCCTCCGGATTTACTGCATTGTCTAGTTGCCACGTTAGAACTCCTCGCCCTCAGCCCTCGCTCTCTTCAGCAATAATCTTCGACTCCAGCTCGGCTAAGCTCTGCTCTGCCCCTCACCCATTCTTCGCTGGCGGACCTGGAACACCAATGGGTTTCAACGACTAGGAACAGCTGCCATCCCCCATAGCTTCCCACACACAACCTTACTCGTTACTCGTTGCTCGTTGCTCGTTACTCGTCGCTCGTCGCTCGTCGCTCGTCACTCCCACAAACTATACCAGTATTGTTATCCTTTGCTCTGCGAACTGTTGCATCCCAAGCTCCACCACTTCGCCCACCGTCGAGAATGCGCTGCTGCACTTTCGTCTTTGCCGTCAATTGAGCTACCCCGTGCGTGCTATCGTGCGATTGCGATTACGCTCCCTATCTAATCGCTAGATGGTGGGGTCACTGCTGATGACCATGCCGCCTCGATCATCTCTGACTTCSTCCTTCTCCGTCTCGGACGTCAACAATGAGGTTGTCTGTCCGCTGCGGAATCAAGATGGCTCCAGCTGTCGCAAACGGTGCCTCGGCGTGAGTGTCTCTACTCTGCTGCGTCTGCTTTGCCCCTCTTGAAGCTTCAGCGTTCTTCTGCATTTCTCCTCGTGCAATCGTGGTAACAGGAACTTGGATGGGTAGGAAAAGCGATACCGTTCCATGCAAGAGCATATACGAAGAGCTCACCCAGAGCATTACATCTCGAAGCTACCGGCGACCGAGGAGAGCTTCCAGCTCATGATCACGACCCCGCCATCAGAGCGACCTCCTCCCTTGTCGACTTCCAACTCCAACTCCAACTTGGGTCCCCACGGTATGGATCCTATACACAAAGCATTGTGCGGCTGCTAACGTTCTGCAGGATATGGTAGCGACCGACTCAGCTACTATGGCGACGACACAAGCACCCGAAACACTCCTACAAGAAACCTGGACGATCTCCAGTCTGGTTCGCTGCTGCCAGCCGTTAGCGCTGCTGCGGCCCTCGCACAACTACACAACCACAAATTGGATCCAGAATGGGAGTCAGAGACGGTGRGTAGATCTTACAGTGAGGAGCATGTGGTTCAAACTCATTTTCTATAGGACTGGATGTCGGATACCGAATTGCACAAGCAAGCCATGCGATCCTCCATAGAACTGCCTCCACTTCACAACAACCATATCGAACCTACAAGTGAACCATATTCCCATCTGAATCCAAATCGCCGAAGAGAACTTCTCCCATCGATTCTCAATACTTCTCCTCCTGGTCGATCCTCAACACTGCCACCTATACACCGACCAGGTCCTAATCGACCCAGGAAACAATCAGTATCTAAACGTGCCAGAGAGCCACAGCACAAACGCCAAAAGTCTCGTGGCGAGAACGCTGCACATCTACGACGAATGAGCTACGACCGGAAAGCCTACTCGGCGGAGCCTTCCAGCGGTCTAGCTTCGTATGGCAAACGGTGGGAGGACTTGATCGATGCCGCTACCTCTGCTACTGAAGATGCTGATGAAGATAGAACGCCGGTAAGCTTAATGCCCTACAACCSGCAMACATCTCAGCTAAACTTCATAGGTTCCTCCATCTCCCATCTCAGTTAATAGAGCCTCACTACCTCCATTCTCTGCATCCCACTTTCAAGGTTATCAAGCTTCCCCTCTTCAGCAAGCATTGACCCCACCAACATATATGCCAGAAGCTCCTGAACCATTTCCCTCTGTGGAAAGTGGAGAAAGCGGAGACATGTTCCATATCGAATCTCAAGGGCTTTCCGATTCCTCACCCAGCTTTTCATCTCAAGGCATACAGATATATTGTGCTGCATGTCAAGGCGTCTCACTACTCAAAGAATCATATGCTTGCACAGAATGTATTTGCGGTATCTGTCAAGCTTGTGTCGACGTCCTTATTGCAGAGCATGGTGCACGTAGAAAATGCCCGAGATGTGCGACAATCGGAGGTCGCTTCAAGCCATTCCAACTGGATATAAGATAATTCAGTCACATACGTCACAAAAGGAGTCTTACTCAGGTCTTTCTTGGCTTTGCTTTTATTTTCATATAGAGGAGTTTGGAGAGGCAGGACTTAGGCGCCTCTGTGGACTACTTTGGATCATACGAGATCCCAGATTCACTATTGGTATCGGGACGTTACTTTTGGACGTCGTTTGTCTTTTGGTTACTGGACTGGGGTGATATAGGAGCTAGGACTTCTATAGGTTTGCTTGACCGACCTAAAATTGAGAAAGTATTGATTTAACTACTATCCTTCACTTTTATGGTGTATGAATCCTGATATACATGTCCAGGCTCTCGTCTTCCCATTACATCTTACGGCACGCTTCCAGATAGGAGTATTATCCCATCAGCTTCAGACCTCTCCATAATTAATCTACAGTAGCAAGATACAGCAAGTGAGTAAAACGTCCCAGTGCAGTAGCTTTCTCGCTTTCGGTATAGCATTCTGGTGTCGAGAAGCATATTCTTTTCTCCTAAACCTACCCTCGAATCCACAGACCATCGTCTAAAATCAGATTTCTGTCTCTTAAACAACATTTGTACGTCTAGGATATGTACTTTAGCCAAACTCGTTACGGATTATGAGTTGGTATTCTTCTATCTGATCATCTTACCTAGCGCTATATACGAGCGGAATATCGTGTTGTGGTCTGTCATCAGCGCTCGTGGCTATATCTCGGGGATGAGGATTTATGGGTTTGGGGAAGGATGGCGGAGGGGATGATGGTAGAGAGAGAGAGAGAATGATGGATGCTGGGAATTTTGATGGGGGATTTTGGGCTGGTGAGTAGGAGATATCTAGGTGTTCAAGGACACTTTGCTTGCTTGGAATGTAGCTAAGCGAGAAATATGTTTGGTTCATCATGGCGCAGCGGGTGCGTTTCGGGTTGATTTGGTTTTGTTTTGACACACACACTAACACATGATGCTCAAATTTTTTTTTTTTTTTTTTTTTTTGGGGAATCTTTACTTTTCAAGCTAGCGCCTGTTTAGGTGCCCTTTTGTTTTCGATGCAATCGAGACGGGGGATGAATGAGTGAATGGATAAGATGGATGCGTTTAATATCGACGAGCTTGTGCCGGAGATGGCGTGGGAAGAGGTTTTGGCGGAGGCTGAGAAGAAGAAGAAGGGGAAAGAGGGGAAAGAGGGGCTAGTAGAGATGGAGTTGGTGGTGAAGAGGAAGAGGAAGATGGGGTTGAGGTATGTGTTGGTCTTTTGGTTGCGTGTTGTGGGTAGGCGGGGTGATGGGTGGTGGATGGTGGATGGTGGGAGGGAGTGAGATTTTGATGCCGCCGGCGTTGAGGTTTTCACCTTCGTGATGCTGCATGCGGTCTTCACGGATGTTTGTCTCGAATCCTGCGGTGTGACCGCCGGCGCCACGAGCTGCGCAGTTGGACAGTTCACTGCTGTTGTGGGGATTTGTTTCATATTTCTATGAGCAGTGGGCGCGGTACTGGGCCCTGGATGGAGGAAAATGGATTGGAATTTGGGGGGGGTGGGATTTGGGGGGTGGGATAGGGGATGTTGCTGATGTTTATTGTGTAGGAAATCTGGAGCGCGGCTGAGGAAGAAGAAGAGATGGGTGGGAGATGGGGTTGAGAGTGAGGTTGAGGATGGTGATGAGGATGGGGTTGAGGATGGTGATATTGATTTGGAGCCGCGATCTTTGAGACCGAAAGGCGGTATCAAGAAGCCAGTTTCTCGACCACGGAAAAAGACGCCTCGTGTTCAAGATGAAGTTGAGGTTGAGAATGAGATTAAAGATGCGAGTACGGATAAAACCATCGATCCAGCTCTACGCTCACCACGACCAAAACGCAAAATCAAAACTCGAGCTCCACAACGAAATACCTCACCACTCAAAGACACTTGACATCTGACGAAAGCGACTCTGATGGACATTATTCGCCCCCTGAACCTCAGACTGCAAAGCGCTCTCGTGTTAAGCGAGGTGTTACTTCCCCGAGCAGCAAAGAGCCTAGACGGATAGGGAGAGCGCCCGGAAAGCTACACGATGGAGCGATGTCTTCGACGAAGGCTAGGTCGTTGAAGATCTTGCGGGGGTTGGCTGCTATTGAAGGGGGAGAGGTTGCGTTGGTGGATGTTGCGCGTCCGCTGACTTTTACGAGAAGCGAGAGAGGTATGGGAAGAGATAAGGATGGCGGTAATGACGACGAGGTGTCCAGACTAGGAAAATCATCTATCAACGGCAGCGAAGCCGCTCAACATGACTCTACCATGGAAGAACACAACTACGATCCTACTATCCTAAACCTACACAGTCCATCCACCCCACAATCTTCCTCTCCAACCACCTCAATTCCAACTTGGACTACCATCAACAAACCCCCGCTTTTCCAACCCTCAAATCGCGGATCTGGACTAATCCTGAATATGGATCTTGAAACTGCAGCAGCGAGGCGGAGAGCTGAGAGGAGGGCTAGATTGGAGGTTGGGATACAGGATATACGGACTAGCGAGTTGCTATCTTTCGCGCTGGGATTGGGAAGATGTCGAGAGGGGTCTGTACGGGAAGTTGGGGGGATTGGAYGGATGGGAGGAGAGATTGAAGAGGGGGGGTGGGGTGCGGATGATGGTGGTGAGGATGGGAGGGCTGTGGAGGGGGATTTAACTAGGGAGAAGAATGCAGCTAAGTATCCTTCTGAAGATGTCGTGATGGATGTTCATACCGGAGAACAATCCGTCAATCCACGCCTTATTCGAGAACTCCCGAGTCAAACCACCACTTCTAACATCTCTACAAACGCATCTCCTCCCCTCCCGAACACAAACCAAMMRTCAACYTCGCGCCCAACCCTCAAAAAAGGCCGCTTCATCTGTCCATCTAGAGCTCAACTCTCAACAAACACATCTCCTCCCCTCTCCCAGAACAAAATCCAACMATCAAYCTCSCGCCCAACACTCGGAAAAGGTCGCTTCATCTGTACATCTAAGACGAAACTACCTCCCAAGCTACCAATTCCGTCTCCTGCAACCCAGCTAGATATCTCAAACAACAACACAGATCTTTCAGCAGCTCAGCCAGATCAAATGAATGTGGATGGACGAGAAGATCGCAATGATAATCTCTCAGGCACCACCAGTCCAGCTTCCTCGCGACGAACTCGCCCGCCGGTATCCACTGTTTTGCCTACAGACACGAGCAAACGGGCGACAACGCCAGACTCTGAGATGGAGGATCTAACAGGAGGAGAGGAGCTGGCCGGGAAAGAGAAGATTAATACGACGACGAACTACAATCCAAGATGTCTCTTGGGTCGTAGCTTCCGAATTCGAAGCAGCTCACTCATCCCTCGAGGATTCTTCTCAGCGTTCAGCCTCCGCGCTAACTAACCCCCTGCGTAATCCGCGTAGAGAAATAGCGAGGTTGCTTCATGTGGAGGAGATGGAGGTTAGGGTCGAATGTATGGAGAGGGGTTTGCGCGGAGGGGGAGATGGAGCGTCTGGTGATTTGGGTGGTGGGAATGGTTCGGTTGGTGGGGATGGTTCGGTTGGTGGGGATGAGAAGGAGAGGGAGTTGAGATGTGTATGGGAGGTTAACGCTACGATTCAAATGTTGTTGGCGCAGGGGAAGAGGGTTGAGGCGCTGGGAGTTTTTGAGGGGGCGAGGGGGGGGATGCTGAGGGGGAGTGAGGAGTGAGAAAGATAGAAGGGACAGCGAGCAGTTTTGAGGTAGATAGATGAGATTGTAGTGCTTAGGTAGTTAGAAGATGACAGGTAACGAGCCTAGAATTAGAGAGCGGTAGAGTGGAATAGCACTTCCTAACTCTCACATCATTTTGCAACATCGCAAATATGTCCCTTGGAACCTTGGACATATCAACATATCGATTCGTCGAGCCAACCAGTCCGTAAGCAAGACAGCGAGATCTGTAGATCGCAACCCGAATTCCCTAATATCATCATCATCTAGCGTCCCGTCATCCTGCTCCCGTTCAAGTATCGCGTAGACATAAATCCCAGTGATTTCCAAAGTTATCAAACACCCATTTCCTTCCTCATCTCCCCCTGGCGAAGGGCAAGCAGATCGCGAACTTCGCTGTGCTTTCCTTGTCAGTTGAGCTGGGGGAATCATAGGCTCATCGTATAATCGAGCGATTATTTCATTAGAGGGGCTAGATTATAGGGATTTCGAATTTTGGAATTCATCTACATATCTCTTTCACTATGTTTGCCCTGGAGAATACGTCCAGGCAGCGCTACACCGAAGATATTCGCTCGCAGATTGTCTGTAGCGTGCAATACGTATACTTGAACGTGATAAATGCATATGGCCGATCACGCAAGCGAATATAAGCGAGTTGCGGACCGGGCAGGGATAGGATTTGACATCTCCTAAATAGTAAGTACGAACATAGCTTAGTAGCTTATCAGTCTCAGTAACCACCATCCTTGATACTATTAAAAACATAACGAATCAGATTCGATGGCCATCCCTCCAAAACCCTAGAATCGGCATGCAAAGTCGAATATCCCGCGACATGACGCGGCCTACCTCGCACACCTATCTATGAACAAATATATATATCACCAGCGCCCTTAACGTAGCAAACAGTACCCATGTTCATCGACCCTCGTACACAACCCACCATAATGTCGAAGCCAAAAGACACAACCTACAGGCTCTACAGCCCCGCCCGCGCATCACTCTACGCCCTAACCCGGCCCTCCTACCCGCGCTCCCTCGTCGCCCTGTTGCTGTCACACCACTCATCCACCACCACCGCGTTAGATCATAACGCGTTCAGCCTCCTCCTCGACGTCGGCTGTGGGCCTGGCACCGCGACCCGGGAGCTTGCTGCGTATTTTGAGCGCGCGGTGGGGTGTGATGCTGGGGAGGGTATGGTTGATGTTGCGATGCAGCGAGGGGGGACGTGTAAGGGGGGAGAGGGGATTCGATGGGTTGTGTGTGCGGCGGAGGATGTTGGGAATTTGGAGGGGCTTAGGGAGGAGGGGGAGGGGGATGGGGATGAAGAGGGGGAAGGGAGGGGGAGGGTGGATTTTCTGAGTGTTGGCAGTGAGTGTATCTCGTTCTTTGCTTGCAGATGCTTTGTGCTTGTTTATCTTTCTAGGTTGGCATGGGATGATGCTGACTTTGCGGCTGTAGTGGCGGTATGTATACCCTCGACCTACGCCAGCGCGGCGGGTTCTTCGCGAATGTGCACGCTTGCTGGCTGATGAGCTGGGAGGTTCGATTCTGTGGATGGATTTTGGCTGATTTGGTAGGCGCATTGGTTTGAGATGAGTCGATTGGGCTGAGGCTGCGAAAGTCGTTAGGCCGGGTGGGACGGTGGCGATTTGGACGCGAGGTTCGCTTAGACCCCTTTTCTTTTTGCTAGGATGGGAGGAATGGAGTGGTGAGGAGTGGAGTGGAGGGGGTGGATGTAGGAGGGGGTGTATATTAAGTGTGATATGGTGAAGTGAAGTGAGGAAAGATAGAGGGGATAAGAGCTGATTTCGAGTATTGTGGTATTAGTATCTGGATATCCACGTAAGTTCTCCCACCCCCTCCTACATACCATCTAACATCCCCCACCAGACCCAAACCAACCCCACGCCACC
This sequence comes from Chaetoscypha palmicola, assembly GCA_003988945.1. NCBI lineage: Eukaryota > Fungi > Ascomycota > Leotiomycetes > Helotiales > Helotiaceae > Chaetoscypha > Chaetoscypha palmicola. The sequence goes on along the minus strand of QYAH01000173.1, from coordinate 10,190 downwards.
GCCCTCAAATCCATCATCTCCAACTTCGAACACCACATCCTCGGTCCCTACTCAACCCCCAGCACCCACATCTCCCGCACCCTCTACACCACGCTCCCCCTCCCCTGGACGCTGGACCCGCCCATCCCCGCCTTCCCCGAGTCCTCCTTCGTGCGCCACGAATTCGACCGCGACGGCATCCTCAGCGACGGCGAGCACTTTTTTGGCGGGGATACGTGGGTGAGCTTGCAGGAGATGGAGAGGGGGCTGCAGACGGTGAGTTTGGTGCAGAAGTGGAGGGAGGCGAATCCGGAGGAGAGGGATTGTGTGAAGGTGTTTATGGAGGAGGTGAAGGGGGTGGTGGGGGAGGAGGGGAGGGTTTGTGTTGGATCCGCGATGGTGGTGCTGCTTGATCCGCGATGGTGGTGCTGCTTTTTAAAAGGGCGTGAGGGGGGAGGGGCTGGGATTATAAGTAGTCTTCGACTTCATCTGTATCACGTCCGCTCCGCTGGGCTACCGTCGTGAAGACTTTCGTTCCCTGCGCTCGAGGAATGTATATAACAAGTTGTTCAGCCGAGATACTCCTCCCCATCTCGGCGTACTGTATATTCCCCACAACCACACCTTCTTTCTACTCCCGCTTCTGCGACGTCACTCAGCTCTACAGTACTCTACTACACGACCACTCTACTAGTAGGCAAAGCTTGTTTCTCAACCACACCTTTTCTCTCCCGCGATCATCACTCTATCTCCATCTCCAAGTAACGCAGAGGATCAAATCTACGATTCTCAACAAAAGATCAAGCCCTCTCTGCCTCCTCGCGTTTCGAAGCAGATGCACTAATATTAAAGTGTTTGAACCGGAGTATTGAAACTGACTATATCAGTACCTCGACTACATCGCGGGAATAACATCACAGATGTAAGGAATGGACGGGGCAAATGACTTGTTCCTTGAAGATGGTATATAGTAGTAACATCTCTCCGATCCTCTTATAAATCTCCCCTCGTCTCGGCTCTAGCGCACGACTTGCGTGATATCTACGAAGTGCTATCACTATTCGAAGGGAAGAGATCAAAGTGGTACGCTACTCCCTCGACAATTGAGAGGGTTCGTAGAAGCGAGAAAAATAACCACGCGCCTTGGTCTCGAGGAATTCTACTCTTTTCAAGCATAAGGTCATACTTTGAATTAGTAAAGGCATGTGGAAAACATTACTTGACTTGTTCAATTTTGCTGCAGGATACTTTGCTGGGCGTACCATGGCTCGGTGGAGAATTTATGATTGTGATAGTGGGTACGCTGGTCAATCTCGCAAATGTTGGATAACAGTCTCGTCGTACCTTAAAGCGTCGCACCTCTGGCTCGACATGCACGTAACGAGTAAGCAAAGCAAATTCGCTATAGTATCCCACAGCCACTAATATAAATGTGTACTCTATTTCATACCGAGGAGCTGGAAGGTATATTACTCACGAACTTACGTAATATATCTGCTTACTAATCCTTTCACAGACGGAATATCTTTAGAGACGATGTAGACTGATGCGTCGAAGTTGTCGTTTCTGGCGAGATCTTCGTCAGCCGACCAGCTCGAAACTCGCTTATGCACCTCGCTTAATCTTGTCGCGAAAAGTCGCGTCGAGACGCGTCTACGCGTGCATGTAATTTCCTTTTGTCCTCGAGGCGACCACTCACAGGGAGGCTTGGCTGGGATGCAAGTCATTGAGGTGTGCAGACGAGACACTTTGGAGGAGGTCAGTCGTCTGCAAGGCAGGCTTTTATTGGTGTGAAGTTGAGTGATTGAGGGGAGGCTTATTGAGGTGTGATATATGATTGAGGAGGGAGAGGCTGATTGAGGTGTGATATATGATTGAGGAGAGAAGAGACAGTTCAGATGTCTTGCGTTTGTGGGGAGGATAGGAGGATGGATTGGAGAGAAAAGGAATAAGAAGACGGCAAAGAAAGAGAGGGGAGGGAATTGGTAAAGGTGGGATGGATGGACGGATGGATGAAAAGTGACAGGTGACAGAACATACAGAGAGACGCGTAGGAAATCTTCGTATCTCCAGTTCTCTAGTTCTCCTCCTCATGCATGCGCGTTTCCCGCGTAAAGTGGTTCTCGCTATCATCTCTATGCATCTCTATCTCACGACTTATCTCTCTCACTCCGGGAGCAAGCAATCTCACACCGCAGGAGATAAAAGAAGTGCAAGAAAACAAACAAGATCTTCAATCTGACAGAAGACTAAATTCGACCAGCCGCCCTGACTAAAGGGAGCGCAGCGGAAGTCTGTGTTCCACGGACACTAGAAATCCCAGAAGTCCAGTCCGGAAGGGAAATGCATCTCCCCTTGCCGTGAATTAGTTAGAAACATGACTTGTTGAAGATCCAGAAAGCCCTAGCCGCTGCCGCCGCGAYGGGTCATTATCTATAGTCCTAGATATAGTTCTAGATATAGTTCCTGGATTGGACTCGACGGGATGCCACTATCGATAGGCTGGGTGRATTGTGTTACTCAGTCAAGGGGAGATCCGGAGGAAATCCCCTTCCTTGGGACGCCAGTGCCAGGAGGAGAATTGGTTTATCACTCACTACGAGAGGAGTTTAGAAATGAAGTCACTCCTTAGTAGTACTATATACGTGATAATGATGAWGACAAGATGTCAACCCTTACTCTGCATCTTCCCCTGTTCTTACTCAAGCAGTACGTATTGAGTATTGAAAGGTGATTTGCATCCTCATTTGCCCTAAGACGCAAATCTCTGCCTCGGACTCTGACTGATGTGTCTTCTCCTTCTTGACTGAATCGGTGTGGTCAAACAGCCATCACGAGGCCTCCATGGATGCATGGGTGATGGAGTGCTCGACTCGAGTACGGACCACTGTGTGTGCATGCATCGGTAGCGGGCATTAACTCCTGCATTAATATTCATTATATTCACCGCCCGCCCACCACCGTTTGAACGGCCTCCTCTCCCTCCTCCATCCACCAAACACCCAACACAACCGACCTGCATACAGAACATCAATTTGTCAATTCCTCAACATCACGCCGTCGCATMCWGATCWAAAYACATGCAACGACAGTTCTCGACGAGCCGATCACGATAGACCAACTTTGATCTYCCAATTCGMCCATTGGAAAGCTCCGATCGCTGCCGGCGCATCCGTCGCTGCCTGTTGAGCTTCCTCGTCGCATCGCATCGCATCGCCGTTGCGATCGCAATCAACACAACCACCACAACAAACCACACAATAGCACGATGAACAGCGCAAACATGCTACTCCCATCTGCGCTCCACTGCGACTCATCCCAACCATCAACTCCCAAAACCAGATTCCAATCACGAATGCTCTTCGCTTCACCACCACTCTCACCACCTCCATCATCATCCTCCTCCTCCAGCTCTGCGCCCGCTCTCAACAACCTCTTCTCTACCTGTCGCGCACTCCAATCCATGCTTCAACCATCACAGATCCCAAGCCAACTCCCCTCGCCACCTACTCAACATGCCGAAATGCCCAGCACACCCTCTCTCGCCCCAGCGCCAGCCAGACTCCGTCTCCGCGCGCGTAATAACAAAGAAACCACCGACACCGCAACTCTCACACCTCGCAAGAAAATCACCAAACGCACCGCTGCGCAGCCGTCGCGAGGAATGAATAAGCGACGACGAGATTCCAGCGACGATACCACACCAAACCACTCCACGATCTCCAGCGCCGAACCCATCCTCTCCAGCGACTCCGAATGCGACGATCAACCAATCTCCCGCCCACACACCCCCAAACGACAACGTCTCGCACCCGAAATCCTGCCCTTGGGTCTCGAGCGCGGCGACTTCCACACACTTCACCTCCAACAACTGCCCTCCGATCCTCCCGTCGAGGTGCCSTTGAACGACGAGTGGACCACAGACGAAGACCGCATACTAGTCGAGCTCGTGCTAGAGAAGCTGAAGCTGAGTAAGAGCGAGTGGCAGGACTGTGCGCGTAGTCTRGGGAAGGATCGCGGGAGCGTGGGACGGAGGTGGAAGAGTTTGATGGGGTGTGGAGATGTAGGATTGAGGCAGAGGGCGAGGAGGACGGGGTTGCATGGGACTTGGAGATAGATCGGTTTTGCTTTCTTTGGATAGGGA
>QYAH01000172.1:14342-61783 GCA_003988945.1 Chaetoscypha palmicola | reverse complement strand
ACTTCCCAGGCCACATATTCAAGAGGAATACACCTTGGGAGCGGTGAGCGTCAGGTAGTCAGCGAGGTCTGTGCGACGATAAAGGTGCTTCCACAACACTATAGAATTGATATATACTTGTTTTTTTAGGCCTCACCGATAGCTGCTATCAAGACAAATATTCTACAACTTTCCATAACTTTATAGGGCAAGATTTAGGTGGGAAGTGGTTATTTTGCGTTTTTATGGTTTTTCAGTGGGGTGAGCTGTTGGCACGTGTGAGCGGTTGACCCGTGCATACAAGTAGCCAGAGCCATCCGTACAGCACTTACTGACAGCCCTGACTGATAGTAAGTGCTGTCCTGAGTCCATTTCGGGATTGACTCCCCTGACTACGCAGTCCCAGACGCCTTCGGACGGCCGAGACTGGGATGGTGGGTGGGAGGGTTTGGACCGAAAGAGGAAGTGGAAATTGATGTGCGCTTTAGACAGGACGAAGACAGGACGCAGACAGCGGCTAGGAGAATAAGAGCAGATCAGGGGGATCAGGGGGTCCTGTTCCTGTCCTGTTCCTGTAGCCGGAATAGTGCAGCTTGGTCAGTGCTCCATGCACGCTCACGCTATTTTAAGCGACTCCGAGCACGCGTCAAGCTTGGGAGTTGAGGATCAGGATTTTCATCTCATCAATCGCAGATAAAATCCCTCCCTCAACACTTGCACCCGCACCCATTGAGTGTGCGCCGATCTCGAGCAACACCTTCTCCAGCATCACAGTACCAAGTACATTGCAAGAAACAATACAATCTTCAGCGGAAGCAAGGCATGATGAAAAGTCCAGAGCTTGTGGAACAACGACGACAACACCACCACCACCACCACCGCCATCATCGCCTCCAACCAGCAACCAGCAACACCGACGCGCAGGATGACATGACAGGTCGACGGCTATGAGCCCACACCAACGCAAGACAAACTACCAAGTAAGCGCGTCCTACGTACCTGGATGATGGGGCCGCCAACGCGATCACACTACCACCAGCACCATCTTTGGTATCTCTTGTATTGACACTGGCGACGCGGCTTCGATGGGGTTTCCGACAAACAACCCACTGATCCCAGGCATCAAGAGGAGATAAGAAGTCCCGGTCCTGTCGTGTCGAGTCCGATGATCGATTCATGTTGGCCCGATGTTCCGATCCGAGTTTTCGTTGTTTGCTGCCGATGCCAATTGCTTCTACCTTCTTCGTATACGCGCACAGCACCGTTGTGACTGCAAAGCGAAATCCTTCCAAGGCTCCTCTCACTTAGATCAGATTGTCGGTAATGAAGAGCATGATTCCAACGAAAATACGAAGTAGCAGAACTTATTCACAATGCATCCTTACAATCGGAGGACCAGATGACCGTCCTCTGAGGTGCTTTATCAAACACCACAAACTCTCGGACCGAGCTGCCTCTTCACTTCTTATATTGCAATGCATTTAGGCGTCGTTGCCGAGCCTCAACCTCACAAGGCACCAAGGACGGAATAAGATCCTGTCAACCTCTTGGAAGCGGTTGCTGCTCCATCTTTGAGTCGTCAGAAGCTGTGAGGCGTTCAATCTCATCATCGCCATCAAAATTTCAGATTCCATTATTCGTGGACACAGCATCCTGCGGCTGCTGCTCTGCATACATTGACCCATCGAGCAGTTCAGCCCTCATATTGATCCACTTGACCACCACAAGGCACAGCTTCCCAATGGCTACTTCCCCCTCTTCCACGTCCTCATCCTGCACTCCCACACGAAGGATTCGCAGTCGATACAAACATTGGTTGCCTCTACTCTTCCCCCGCAATAGTCGGATTCGGTGCGCAGTTCCAACAATGCCTCAGTTACGCCTTACAAGCCGCTCACCGTCCTCTGCCTCCACCAAATGGACACGCCAACTCACTCGAGTCACCCCGCGTTACCTTTCGAAGCCTGTCATTTGAATTGATCACCAACATAGAAACCTGCATTGTTTGTGACCAATAAGTCGGGCTGCAAAATAATGCAAGACGCATTCAATTAACGCCACGAGGCGAGATCTTTATTAAGCATACARTTTGGAAGCGTGGGCGMTCCGATCTTCTCAATCTATTGCCATGCATATTGTCAGAGCTGGGGCTGAGATAGAACTAACCCGCAGCGACATATTCCAGGATGTGACCACGACGCCTTACTATCGTTTCACTCTTTCTAACATACGAAGAAACCAGCTGATATYTCTGATATTTCTTTTTGGTCTGAAATGCCTCAACAAGACTATATGCTTTACTGAATGTTTGTGCTGTACGGGTTCCAAATCCCCGGAAAACTCTAAAAGTTAACAAAGCTGCAGTAGTCCAGTTTCTTGCAGTTTCATCTTTTGAGATTTACTTTTTAGTTTTTCCGTCCGGTAGCGAAATTACTTCTTTCACTAGTTGGCCATTCAGCTTCAAGCCAGGACGCCACATGACCCTCAAGACTGCCCAGCACGTTTATATTTGCTACACTTGGTATCGAGAATGAGGCTACCGGGCTCATGCATGTCGAAATTGCTTGGTGTGGGGCAGTTGTCGATCATAATGCAGGGCATATCACGCTGGGCTGACAGGCCTCGCCGTCTTTTCTTAAACGTCATGATTTATGCTCATCTTCTATTCATTTGTTTGCTTCAATCGCAGGATGATAGCGACAATACTTGGAATTGAGGTCGCCGAATCTAAGAGATTATATGGTCTTGACACATTGTCCCGACTGCGTTCGTCTTCAGCGGCAAACTAGTCTGCGAAAGTACCCTTTTCCTACTTCAGCTAAATCCCCAACCTTGATTATAGTTCACTCTAGCTTTTGTGAAACGGTTTAGCTCGAAAGCAACACGATTTGTTCAGGTACGACAATTTGCATCTCTTAATGGCGTCAATATACGTTGTTACTCTACTAAGCCCTCTCATCATTTACGAAGACCCCTGACGTATCATTGGTCAGACTCACATTGTACGCGTGGTTTCTTTCACGCGTCAGACTTTGCTCCAAGGTGAAGTGCACAAGCAGCATGTGTCAAGTCTGTCGTTTAGTTGTTCGCGACTCCTGGTTGTACTTGGATTCTAGTTATTTGTCGAGTACTTTTCTTGACCAAGATTAGATGTCCGGCCGTAAAGCGACCGAGCGGTAGGCGTGACGTATATCGTCTATATTCTTTTTTCCAATTTACAAGAAGTTACTGCACGTTGCTTTGCCCTAGCAGAGATTGAGGTTGCCAGGTCTACAGAATCTCCGGAAAACATGGGTGGTTTTACCCCTCTTACTTCCTACCATGTCGCGTAGAAAACATACATTAGGCTATTGAAATTTTACTAGTCTCATCAATAAGTTTTCTCGCCGACCTGCTTTAAATCTCATTCCAGCCTCTGCATGAATTGCAAGTTTTATCATAGAGRTATTCTCCTASGACGCAGCAGAAGCAAGAATCCAAATCGAATAGATGTGGAGGTCAGAAYGGACAGCTTCYTATCTCAAATGAACATCTACTACCCTGTCGAATCTGTTTTGCATCTTAAGTCAGTATTGCTATTTCGTGCGCATACCTCCACAAAATTGGACGTCTTCTCCCTGATTATCCACTTACCACCACATCGGTCCCTGAGTCGCGCAATGCATTCTGCTACACTACCCAGAAGGTTCATCTGGGAGTATAAAGCAGTGCCGAGAAGTCTGTAGGGCAAGCTACTTTCAAACATACTTAGTATACTTAGTATGTATGGAAGGAGGATTCTTTCAACTCAAGAAGTATCTCTTTCGGCTTCAACATGATGTCGGMTCTCCACGCGATTCTCATATGTTGGGTCAGACGATTCCTTCCCCCTTTATCCCACGCTCGCAAAGAAAGTCTTGGCGCGGCTCCCCTTCCTTGATTTGCTCTTAAGCGACAATCAACCCAAGAAGAACACCCAGAACTCCTTCCTCAATTCTCATCGTTATCCATTCCCAGCCCGCATATTTAAACCTCGCTCTCCCSCATTCACAAAACCTTCCCACCACCATCTCCACACCAAACTCTCGTCACCAGATCACCACATCCTACCTTCCTGTCCCCTCTTTTCCAAACTCTGCGAAGCCTCCGATCATCACAACCTACCCACCCATCGATCCTAGAAGAATAGGGATTCCTAGCAAGATGATTATAGATACCCTTTGAATCACCACGTTGGCATACTCTATCGCCTGTCCCATGGTGATGATTAAGGAGATACAAGCAAAGGGTTTAGGGAATCTAATCCTTGTATGCTTCTGGAGTGTGCGTGGTGATTGAAGAGGGTGTATACATCTTTCTTGTCCGTGGTGGTGTACTTAATTGGACTTTGCGTGGTGTTGTTGAGGAGTGCTGTGGTTATCGACCGGACTTGAAGGAACACTGGAAGTGACATGGTAAGTTTTCGCCCGACGTTGGAGGGGCGAGTGTACTGATGTTTGGCAGCATCCTTGGCAGCATCTGCATCGCAGAGTAAAACCCTTTGCCTCTTCCGATGAGATGCAGGGAATGAATCTGTTAAGTGCCAAATCTCTGGTTGCTTTACCGACTTACTGGAGTTTAACAACCCCTAGCTCAACCTAATGTCAAACACTTACGGACAGGAGTTCCACATCGGAGACGAGACTCCATAGCGTCCCTTCCGCACTTTGAGATTCGACACCTCTCCCTGTCAGAAGGGAAAAGTACAAAACACGCAGCCTGGAAATCTTTTCGCCTGTCATCTATTAATCTTTATCGAGATACTCGACATTCGAGAAGTGGACTCTTTGAGCAGGAGCAATTTTCTTTTCTGCTGCAAATTCCCCGTGAGCTGCGTTGAGCTGCTGCTGAGTTTGCCGTCCACTTTCACATACACTCTAATCGAGCTTCTCTTTTGATTGCCTTGGTCAAGTGTCATGCGTAACGAATATCAACATATTTTTGTCTCATAGTCTCTACAATGCCTAGGACGACTATGTTGAAGAACAGAAAACACTCTCAGACCTTCTGGTTTATGGATGAAGCACGATGCTCACCTCTTCGTGCTGAGACATGCTTTTCCATTACTCTATCAGCTCTTGTCCCCATTAGAAGCGCCGTCTTCTCCATATGGCATAGTAAATTTTCTATAATGCTCGCTGTTGAAAGATGCGTCTTTAAAACCAACGAGAAAACCCCTTAGCATTGACAGCTGAGCCAAAGAAAAACAACGAGTTACTCTCCATGGCAAATCATGGCCGCTGAATATTCTTTTCAGTTTCAAAAACTGTCGATACTCTCGACTCTATAACACTCATCACACTCCCCGTCGCTACCTGCAGTCTTTCGAACCTTTGGAAACTTTTACTCGATCTTTTCTATCACGTACCGAGCAGTTGCACTATTAGCCTTGTTGCCTTTCCTTTGCGTTGTAGTCAAAGAAGCTATATACTAGTAAGTTTCCAAGGGAAACAGGAAGCACAGGGCTAGCTTAAGCATTGAAGAGAATTCGCACTCTTGTGGTAGTTCGTCAAAATTCCACTCCAAGACTTTGGAGTTCTGACACCACGTGCAGTACTGCATACCTATGCCACGTTGTATCTCGAAGGGAGTGCCCAGGAGACTATACTAGCCACCGATTATGGGAAAGCTTCAAAATCTGCTCCAATTGAGGTGTCCTATACGAGGCTTTGTCAAATTTGTTAGAGCAACACCGCTTGAGGTCCAGACTCATTTTTCACGCCATTTTGCTGGCGGACGCACCCGCTCATCGACGGGCGGAGACCACGACGTTCATAAGAGATGTTCATGTCAGTGAACTTGTAGCATCAGATAGTCACAGCTCAAGCCTAAGGCTRAAGGTTCTAGTCGTAAATCTGCGTTACGTAYTGACTAAAGAATTGTGACAATCYACGACGCAAATACGGACTAGCGTGATAAGTGTAGACTACTACATCAATCGCCGTCTCTCGATCTGCCGSTTTGTTATRTATGATGTGGGCCCCGTGAGAGAAGGAATTTGGCAGTATTCAGATCTGTGTTCGGCCGTCATTGCTCGAAGTGGGGTTTGGGTCTCCGCCAYGAGCAGATGACGACCGAAAACTCTCAATCACTAGGCTGGAATAACATTATGGGGGCTGTTCAGATCAGTGTATTGAGCGATTCGATGTGATTTGATTCGTCTGATTATTTCGCGAATACACTGATGCTAGTTGAAACAAGGGAAGATAGAACAGCGAAAGCAAATTGAAGGATTTAAGGGACATAGGATTACTGTCGCATCATGAGCTGTAACTAAATCCTACACTCTCTGATTTCAACACACCTTTTTGATAGTTTTACATTCACAATTGATCACGTCTTTCTTTTGCTATAGTGTCCACTGTCAGTTTTGAACGACGAGCATTACCCCTCAGTAAAGATCAGGTAGACTAACGTAGAATTGCTTTTTAGGTTTCGCTCTTATACCTATCGACTAGGGTAGCGTCGTAACCTCTATTTAACTCTGATGGATGAACATATGCATGGTCTTGTATTGCGCCTGATCTCAAATTGCGCGACACCAAAAATGCAATATGTAATACCTTTTCCCAATCTCCCATACGATCGTCATAACACCGGTCTATGCGCGTACCTGTCAGTCAAGGATCGCCAAAGATTGGGAATACGGTATTGAATGGAGGAAATTGAAGCTGGCCGGTATGACGGTTCATCTGCGCCTGTCTGTAGCCCTGCATTTCGTCATGGATGAGATCCATCCCACGATCCGCAACGTTGATGAGATTCTGAAGTTCCCGAAGAGCATGTTCTCGGTGGTTGTAGAAGTAGCCGTCGATGCTGCGTTTGTATAATGAGGTTGTGTTGTGGTACCGTTGGAAGATGTCGGCGTCGTAGTCTATGGGCTTCAAGGGGGGTGGCGATGACTCTGGGAAAGATGGTGTATCGAATAAGTGACTGTCGGAGAGCGTGCTAATGGAGTCTGCCGACGAATTGGGCAATGCTGATGAGAAAGGACTGGGAGCAGTCGTCTGACCGACGGGATGTAGAGGTGGTGGTACTGTAACACTTGATATCAAGGGAAACGTAGCAGCAACTACTGCATTCATATCCACATCCTCGTCCTCGTCTTCATGCTCTGACGAGAGCATATCACTTATTGCTGTCTTTCGAATCGGAGGGCTAGCCACCCTGATTTCTGGATGAAGTACTGCTTCAACGAATCGTTGGTCGAAATTCTTGTTCAGGCCGGTCGGGTCTCTGAGATCGTAATCAGGATGTGCAGAATTTCTGTCTTCCTGAAAGTCGTCATATCCTAAGCCAGTAGCTCTCAAAATGCGTAGTTTGAGATCGCGGATTTTCCTTAGGCTTTTGGCAACCCAACACGCCGTATTCGGGGCTTCTGTCTCGGAATGGCCAATCCAGAGAGAGATGTTGGCAAGGTCCAACTGCCCATTAACTTTGAGATATACTTCTATGAGGTAAAGCTCTTTGAGAGTCGAAGAGCAATCTTCGATAAGTGACACCAGCTCTGTGGGAACGATGTCAACGCGTTTGAGTTCGAGAAATCGTAGGTTCCTGATTTTGGCCGCGTGTTCGATTGGGTATGGTAGAGAACGTATCCTCCAATCACTTAGCTCAATTCGATGATCTGTCCGATGTCTACGACTAATACTGTCTCTTTTGGTGTTCCAACCAAGTAAACACAAACTGTCGAGGTTGATGGCCTTGCGAATGAGAAACCATAAATTTTTATTAAACGTTTGAGACCTGCATTCCTGCCTCTTAATGGAAAGTATCAAATTTCTAAGACCACCAAAAACACGAATGGCATTTCTGAGATCCATATGGTTGTTACAGATGTTGTTCACTGTCGTGTCGCTGACGTGATCGATCACCAAAGTGTCCAATTGCGTGTGTACTTCGTTTCTTATGTATCTTCTGGCAAGGCAGGCTAGTGTTGTGGCCAACAACAATGTGGACGGAGATCCCTGATTGCCGACAATCTGGTATGGGAGAATCATCTTGAAGCGGCGTACATTTGGGAGAGAGGCGAGAACATCCTGAAAGCATGAGCTGAAAAATACGAGCCACGGGAACGAGAATGAGGTTTACCTCTAAGACGCGCCGGAAGTCAGTCTCGTCAAACGTGTTCTCGCTCATGCAATATCTTCGTAAATTGTTGAGTGTAGGCACCAGCTCGGGGACTTTCATCAGAAGGCTGTGAAATATTTCGGTGAGACGGTTCATTTCCTCTGTGATCGCAGAYATTAGCATCGTGATCGTCATGCGCCTGTCTCTTCGCAGTCATTTCCAAGAGCAAGTTTGCACATACACATAGGGTAGAAGGAAGCTTTGCAGCATTGGTAGATGTAATACAGACTTCTACTAGGTCGACTTAGACATACCTTCATCTCGAATGACCATCATATCTAGATAAATGGAGTCGCACAAATTCCCTGCCCGGTTCAGACCGGACACATTCATCGTAGTATCTCGCAGAAAGCAGGAATATTCGAGCTTGATCGTCTTCAATACGAAAGGTCGCAGGGCAATGTCAAAGGCCTTGCAGGTGAGACGGAAGGGTAGGATAGCGTTCTTGTCGATTCGACACATCGAGACATTCCACTTCAAGATGAGGCCTAGGATCTCTGACGGGAGTTGATCCATGATTGATATCGATCTGTAATCATACGACAGAATAACAATTCGTAAGGGCGACCGAGGGTGGTAGGACGTTGGGTTGGTGGGTAAATTTGTGGTGTTGGTTAGGGTATGCACAAGGCTGAGGTTCGAGATCGACGTGAGGTCTGGGAGTGTACGGATCTCCACAAGCTTCCGATAGAGGATGCAGCAATACACCGACACCCGGTCCGAGTATTGATTCCGGTCCGTGCGACTTCCGATAAGCCGCGGTCGGCCCGGCCTTGGCGAGGGCCTCTGGAGAAATCTCCTCGCTACTCCGTACTTAGTTACGTTCCGTCCATTTGTACYGAGGTATCATCTTTCCATATCAATTCGAAGTGATCTAGCAGTCAATCAAGCCAAACTATTTCCGTTGTGTGAAGTCCAGCATCTGACTCAAAACTTTCGAGAGAAGAATATTTTATCCTCATACTCATGCTTTCAGCTCAACTTTTCCCCCAAACAGAGAATGGACCCCGATAGAGCCTGTTTGAATAAGCTAGCCGAGTTCTACTCTGTCCAGGAATAACTCTACAGAAGAGAGGTACAGTACTACGGAGTACCTCTGTATCTTTTGGAGTGACAAAGCTCAATTGCTGCGCCTCGAGCAATTTTCTTCTGTCAACGTYACYAWGGCTTTGTGCTTGATTACCACGATGCTCTTCTCGGGCTCGAGCCCAGATCTTACAGTAGCGATGAGTAGCAAAGGCGGGACGAGAACAGGCTGAAGATTTTCGACACGCAGTTGAGACTCAAGTGAAGTTCCGTTCGTAATCCAGTCAAATCATCCAATCGTTTTGAGATTTCTCTCGGCTTGGCTTTGTATGAATGCAGTGCTTCATCGCCAGGTGATGAATGTATACAGAGATACAGGTACTGATACAAGCACGAGGACAARTGACGCGGCTCTGTTGTTCGCTGCACTCTGGTAGATAGCGGTTTGTGGAGAGAATGCACTTTCCTTTTCCCTTTGTACTCACCCTGTATCGTCCTCGGTACTCCGTATGATACGGTATCTCTTTTCGAGTACGGAGTATTTGGCTCTGTCTTGTTGGAGTGGAGTGTAGCGAAGGATGGCCTCCACGGCAGTGGCGTAGCCTTGAGCGGAGCGTCACTTGTGTTTGCTATCTGGCTCTCTGGCAATGTGACTGAGTACACTGCGTACACTGCGTACACTGCCTCAAGTGCTAGCCTGTCAGGTAGGGAGGGACAAGGGAGTGGGAGCCAGGATTGATCAGGATTGGACGAATACGGGTGGCATTGTGCTAGACTTGGGGGCGGGGGGTAACTTCTGTGTGCAGGAATAAGAGAATCAAAAGAAATTCAGAGTTCTTAACAATTGGAGGTTGTGCTTTTGCGCTGCGTAGATGCAGGTGTGAGTTGAAGGCAAGTACCGACGTTCATACGAAGTAACTCGTATTCGACAAGAAGCACCTTTGATCGCCAAGGTATTGCCACATGGAGAAAAGCCCCTAAATCCGTAGGGGTCCTATCAACTTCCGCAAACGTTTCTAAAAATACGGAGGAGCTCGTAAGGGTACTTGAAGAAGTCCGTACAGTAATGTACTTACGGCGGAATGGTGGAGACGAAGTTGTCGCTTAGTAGGCAAAGTGAGGTACAGTACGGAATACAGTAGAATTCACTTAACATGTTTTCGTCGAGGTTGGAAGAGCGTAYGGCTGTAGGAGCTTTCGACGAGTGTCGAAATTGACATGTTTCAAAGCTGTCGTAAGAATTTAATTCAGCTAGAGATTCTGCCAAGTCGCAAATCAGTCAGTTACCGGCACCGGAAGCCTCGGCGCAGATTCAAAGCCGCCTTACTCGTTACAACTTGGRCCCACTCTATCAATAACTCTACGGTCTACCAAGCAGTAACTCTGCTCCGTACTGAGGACTTAAAACTAATTATTATGAATTACGGATATACCTACTTGAGTACTTAAGTAGGTACTGTATCTACTACTGYGTTAGAGACTCTATGATTACGTGCCTAAGTACTCAGTACTTGTGTGAGCAAGTWAGACGGGGTCACTAGCTAGAGTCTTAGATCCTCGAATTTGATTATTTCTRGGCACTAAAAGCAGGCCTTTTGCAACGTGYCGGGCGCCTGCCGGGCGGCTCTTCAGGGGACCAACAGCGCTCTCTTGGGTCTTTGTGGTGATACTGTACGAGCGAACCAGCTTTGTCAGCGTCGCTGTCGCTGTCGCYGTCGCCGTCGCTATCATCCCTGCTTCCCTCTTTAGCATCCAGTCCTGGTTCTCGCTCTCACTTCTACGCTCGAAACCCCTCCACTCACTCTGCATCACCGTCACCCTCTCTACCTCGCAACATCACAACCCTCACCTCACACCTCACCTCACCTCACCTCGCCTCGATCACTCGTTGTCCAAACTCCCTTCCTCGTTGTCATCACAGTCGCCTTGCTTTACGAGACAGTACTACGGAGTATATGCTACTCCGTACTCATCCCCACTTGCATTGTCTGTATCGGTCGACAAATCATTCACATTCACATTCACATTCGTTTGAACTTGGTCGCATCTGCACTCTCGAATCACTTTATTTGGAGCGAAGCGGTCCTATAATTAATCTTGCGTACTATACCTCCGTACAGTACATGTACAGTCCTCCGGACAGCTACGTACCATCCACCACATCGAATTCCAACCCTCTCGCCTACCGGTATTGTGTTTCAGATTCGGACATCCTGCCAGGACCGAGACGCCATCACGCGAATTGACTTCAGAGTTCACCTACCCTACCCTACTTCGCTCCGTGCTCTGCTGGACAGACTTCACCCGTTCGTTCATCTGGACACACGCAACACCTTCACACTGTTGTTTTGTGTTTGGCTCTTCTTTACTACAGTACTATGATTGTATAGGGCACACTCGTTTCCATCGCAGCACGAGCTGTCATGCAAGGTCCTTCGTTAACAATGCCATCGGTCTTCGATTCGGAGTCGATTTTCTCTCGTTCACATTCGTCACCCAATATACCAGAGCTAGCTAGTAGAGACTACAAGCCCGCCACCGCAACTCGCCAGAACGATGGCCTTCCTAGATCTGCCAGTTATACTTGTATCCCGATCCTTGAACCGCAATACATTGAGAAAGACTTGCAAAGGGTAGCTACCACAGAGGCATCAGCACCGCCGAGTAACAAGGAGAATCAGACATTGAAGAAGAAGGATCCGAATGCAGGCAATCGCTTATCGAAAGAGAAGCAGGAGGAAAGGCCGAAATTGGAAAGAGTAGGTAGGAGAAAGTCTTTGGTAGCTCGACCCAAGTCCTGGATACAGAGAGTCAAGGGCTCCCCAGAACGGCAGATTTCATCCGAACCGCCTAATACAACACCATCGGATGCCCCTCCTGTTCCTACAATCCCAAAAGCAACCCGGGACAAGGAGAATAAAACCAAGACGGTATCAGAGTCGTTGGCGACATTTGCCCGGAAGTCATGGATGAACTCGTCAAGATCGCCGTCACCAAATCGGCTGGTAGGAGTGGGGACAGACGATGAATCTTCTGTGGACAACTCCAATTCTGGCAATACATCGCCCGCACACCGACGCTCGATAGTACTAAATTCCAAGCTGGAGAAGTCACGAAGGAGTAAGACTGCGGACAACCTCACAGTTCCTCCCACACGGCCAACTTCCACATTGATAAAGACGAAGGCAAGACCACAAAGCGTAATCATGAGTATCAAGAACTTTGCTTCCACAAATTCCTCAACGAGCAGCCTTCCAAGCAGTTCTGTAGACAATCGGTCAACTCCCAGAACCTCTATTGATAAGGTCCCACCACTTCCCACCGCACCATCTTCCGAAAAACTCCAGCAGCTTGGGTCTGATAAATCCCAACGACGAGATGAACTTTGGTCAGCGTTTCGTTCTATCGAAAACGATTTTTCGAAATTCCAGTCCAAGACGTGGTCTTTGAAGACGAATGTAGTTCGCGCGTCACTTCTTCCTTTCTTGCGCAATCATGCCCAGCACCCCTCAAATGATAATCTCCGACCTGAAGATCTCGATCGCCGAATCACTATATTGAACAAGTGGTGGACTGGATTATTGGAGGTGCTGGACGGCAGGCAGAATCAAACTGTCAGTGGGGTAGATCGACCAATTCTGCTGGATGCATGCTATGCGATAATGACGCGGCCAGAATGGAGGCTTTCCCCGTCACAGTTTGCTCCTTTATCAAAGCGATCTTCGGACCCTTTCAATGATCTACGACCTTCACTTCCGCAAAAAAGGTCATCCGCATCCTTGAGTTCCTCTGTCAGCCAATTCATGCAGGATTCGGTACATCATAATGCCAGGAATCTCTTCATACAGAACCTGCTCTCACAGATGGCTTATGCGGTTGACAAGATGTCTTTGCGACACGCACCAGCAAGTCTGGTGACCTTTTGTGGGAAGGCTGCTGCATATGCCTTCTTTTTTGTACCAGGTGTGGCTGAAGTACTAGTGAGGGTGTGGAAACTAGATGCTGAAGTATTACGAAGGGTGTCCGATGAGTTTGGATTGCCAAGACGACTGAATAAGATCGACATGGACGAGGTGGTGGCAGCTTTTCCAGGCCATATCCATGGCCTGGGGTGGACGTCCGTGAAGTTCATGTCAAACCATCTTCGATCGAACCCATTCTTGCCAATTATGGTATCGAAAGTTCCTTGGTATGGTCCCTGGATGGCGAGATGGTGTGGGCGAGACAGTGATCTATTTTTCGTGTTTGCGAAACACTATCATGTGCTAGCAGAGGAATTCATGGTTCCAGACCTGCCTTTGGCTAGCAAGGCTCGTGCTCCAGGTAAGCTATTGAGACTCAGCTCATGTCAAGTACGTACCGCTAATGGAGACACAGGTTTTGCACTTGTTCAAGCACAATTATTGACTGCATTGGATGCCACAATTCATCGGCAACCGACAGCGGATCCCTTACCCATTACGTTTGATGATGTCCTCGCTGGAGCCGATGCTAGCGCGGCAGCTCTTCCGTTGCCTTCAAATAATTCCGCGAGACCCATGGCTGAGAATCGACTAATAATGCTTCTGCGTGACTTTATATCAGAAAGACCTTCGGATTATGAACTCGCGAGACTCACATTCGCTGAATCGTTCGGCAAGATGATGCAAGCATCTGCTAAGAGAACCTCCCTCTACGATCATAATGCTTGTTTTGTGTTATGCGATTTTATGGAAGAGGCCCTCTCCATATTCGTACGCTTTTACCGCGCACATGGGCATGGGGATGATTTCATTGATTGGAGATTCTGGCTAGGAGTTTGCAAGAAGATGCTGTCGAGTGAAAACAGCATGTCCGAGATTCGTCTTTTTGCTTTCCTTTTTGGATCATGGAACTTGATAGTTGGCAACGAACGTCGGAAGCAGGTAATTACCATGGAGTGGCTATTGACTGAGGATACCTTTGAACGATTCTTTAGCCATTGGTGTCCTATGGTAAGAGCTTACTACATGCGACTCTTGTGTTGGCGACTTTGTCGAGACGATGGAGAAGCTACTGATCTGGATACGTAAGTTCACAATAGTCATCTAATCCTTGAGGTGATAGGAATTGACATGAAGTAGGAAAATCTTCTCCGTTATCTCGACACGTATAAAATCTTCTTGGGCACATTATCTCTGGCTTAAAGAAGCGGCCGAGAATGGAAATCTACTCCCACCGTCAACAGCACCTTGCCATCCGGCTCCAGGCCGACGGTTGCTAATTATACGAAGCGACAATCAAGCTCCTGCTCCTAACATGTTCTTTGGATTTGATGGACTATCGGGTGATGTAGCTGGGTCATCGCAGCATACTGCCTACAAGCGTCATTCATCCCTTGCCGCTTTGACCAAAGTCGACACGACAGAATCAACGACTTCTACCAAGTCGTCTTCTGATTCCCCACCTTCGAATAAAAAGCGATGGACGTTTATGAGCAAGATGTTACCATCTACTTTTACTTCATCTGAGACTTCCGCAACATCGAGTGCATCGAGAGATTCCTCGCCTAATAATACGAAGACTCTCGAGGAAGTCCGCCACGAGACAGCTCTTGCACGATCTCGCCCGCAACTCCATTCCAAGAACTCGAGTACCGACAGTGAAACGCCACCTGCTTCAAGCACTCATCGCGCCTATAGCTTCAAATTCAGCCTGGAGTGGAGTCAGCATTTCGAGAAGCCGCAACCACATCTCCCCATCGGTAACATGTTGGGAACGCGTGGTAGTGCAGGCTTCAATGTAGGTCCCGAGAGACGACTTTCCCCACCTCGCCTGCCTGCCGCCGCCCAGGCCTGGTTGGGTGCCAAAGTTCCTGGCATCAGTCGCGAAATCATAGCCCGAGATCCGGGCGACATTCAAGCAGCCATTGAAGGACGAGTCAAGATAGGCGATCGCATCACCAGAGCCAAGTACGCCGGGAGAGCTTTAGCAGAGTGGGCGATGATCGTCGCCGAGAGTAATAATTTCGTCGAGAGGAGAAGAGCCGAAGGTGTACCCTCTTTGAGATGGGTTGAGGTTCCCACGCTAGGAGTTGAAGGGTTCCGGAGGTTAGGGTGATACATTTGGCTTTTGAATATTTATCATTCCGTTCGCACGCATTGTTTCGTCCATAATTCGATTTTGAATTTGGAAAAGCGTCATGGCGAGGAGCGTTTTATTCATCTCTCTTTTTTGGTCTACTAATGACGAGAGAGTTTTTGTTCAGTTTTCTGCATAGCATTGGTGTTCTCGGTATGGTTGAGCCTTGGAGAGCGGCATTTCTCTTCACATATTGAGTAACCTTTCTGGACTTGTTTTATATCATTTGAAGGGCGGTATGGTTTAAATGGGATGTAAGGGACGGAGAGATAGATTAGGTATTGAYGAGGCTTGAATTGGGTTTCCTAGAATGAGGGACAGTAGAGTACGAAGTGATAAGACACAATTGAATGTGGACTTGCACCTCGCATTTTCTCTCTTGGCCTTAATGTTGTTGATTGTAACTTCCGAGACGATGGGTTGAGATTGGTAGATAACCGAATCAGTCCGTGGCAACGAGTAGCACTTGCTCCGAGTGGTCATCGGAAAACAAGCCTCGTACCAATCTTGGGATGGCATCCTAGATATGCATAGCCTCGCCACTGCTGCATGCGACTTTTGTCCTCGACCAACCAATTTCCTTGCAGGCGTGAAGTATTACGGCGATCCTCAAATAGAGCCTGATCCGACCTTGAGACGAAGTATATTGTGTCTTCTGCACGAACCCGTTATCGATAGCATTGCACGTATTGCTGCAGATTTTGAGAAGCTCGGGTCATGAGGTAGCCCACGCAATGTACGAAACACCATGGCAACATCGTGTTTACTCTGTCGCAGAATGGGAGGCCAGAAGGCTGGAGATAACAAGGCTGTACGAGGTGCAAAATCTACCGCTTAAACGAGTGGTGGAGGTTATGGGGAACGAACATTCGTTCATAGCAACGTACCCACAGTCCTCATAATAAGCTGAGATACCTGTACTGACAAAGATATAGCGAGCGACAGTTCAAGGCCCGTATATCTCAATGGGGACTGGATAAGAACGTGAAGTTCCGGGAGATGAAAGTAATTGTGCGGAAAGCGCAACAAAGAAAGSTCGACGAGGGGAAAGCTACTGGTTTCCGAGTGAGGAGACGTCAAGTGGATTCCAAGAAGATACAGCGGTTTATGAGAGACCATCCTGCTGTAGGAGGGTCAATATCAAGATCGCGTACGTAACATTGGACGGTGAGAATATTCTCAATGCTTACACAAATTAGCTACGCCATCTGTAATCAGTTACTTTACCATCCAACAGGTAGTACCTACAGCGGAACCACGCAGCAAGTCGACGGGACCAAGTTTGAAAGCTCAAGCGAAATTTCCGCTACGTTGTTTTACAGAGACATGCGATGAAGGTGTCCCTCAGAAGTCGATCAAAAGTCGGTCAATGCCATCCATTGACAGTTCCACGGCAATGAAAGAGTTCTTCGACTTTTCTGCAGCTGCGAGAACGAACGTCAAGTCTCTCACTTCTTATACGCACACGAAACTTTCTGTAGTGAACAGATGCGAGGCTCCCGACAAAAGCTCAAGATGGTATGGTACGGCGTCGATGGTAGAATCTGAGAATGAGCCTCTAGAAACACTTGACTCGTTGATTGAACTTGCCGGAAGAGTAGAAGACCAAGGCAAATATGAATGGTCTCGGGTTCTTTTGCAACGAGTCGTCCGACGACATCGCCAAAACTTGAGTAACAAACATCCAAGCACCTTGGATGCTTTGGAAGCTCTTAGTCGGATATTGAGACGCCAAGGACGATATGCCGAAGCAGAAAAATTGCTCACTGGCACCCTCAGAGCCTTTCGAAAGACGGAGGGAGAAAATTCTTCACACACTTTGGACTGTATGGGTCTCCTCGCGTTGGTGACGATAGACCAGGGTCGATATGATGAAGCAGAAAGTCTCGCCCGAGCAGCTCTGGAAAGCAGACAAGAGYACCTGGGATCTGATATTCCGGGGATCCTAAGGAGCAAAGAAAGGCTCGGGACTGTTCTCTCCTCCCGTGGAAATCATGTGGCGGCTGAGAAGCTTCATCGAGAAGTTCTCGTGGAACGAACCAGAACGCTAGGAACTGAACATCAAAAGACCTTGAACAGCATGCATCACCTAGCAATCTCGCTCAAAGGCCAAGGAAAGTATCAGGACATGGAGCTTATTTACCGAGAGTGTATAGCTATTCAGACGCGAACGATCGGAGGAAGCCATCCGCATACCCTTAACAGCATGCACGGAATGGCCACGTCGCTCGCTAGACGACTGAGATACGACGAAGCCGAATCGCAATATCGAGCAYTGATTGAGATCAGACGCTCCGTCTCTGGCGAAGAACACCCACATACCCTGAGCAGTCTCCATAACCTGGCAGGCGTATGTCGGYACCAAGGCAGACAAGACGAGGCTCGGAGGATCTACACGCAGGTGCTTGAGATTGAAAGACGAACGCTTGGTCCAGATCATCCGTCGATTMTGATGACACAAGCAAATCTGACGTCGGTATTAGAGAGTCTAGGCGAAGACGAAGAGGCTGAATCGTTATGTCGTTCCACTGTGGGATCTTGCGAGAAGATACTCGGTTCTGAGCATCCGACGACTTTGACGAATAAGATCCAACTCGCGAAATTGCTGGAGGATGCGGGACTTTATGAGGACTCTTTGAGGTTTTGTTACGAGGTCTTGGCCGTGAGACAGAAGGTACTGGGAGGTCAACATTGGTTGACTGTATCTACTCGTAAGCAAGTGCGTTTCGTGGAGCAGCTGACAAGTGATGATCTCGAGTCCATCGTGTCTGATGAAGAATGYTGAAGCATAGATGACATGCGCGGAAGAAGCAGGGAGCCGTGCATCACAATAGTCATGCCCAAGGTCGGGGAGCCTCAGAGAGAATACTGCTCAAGCAAATAGATGTCAATACTTCGACTAGAACTGTCCCACTAAGGAGATGATACTGTGGAGCGAACGTGAGAAGGGTTGCTGAGATGATGAATGAATAGAGTATCGGGTTGTCATTGTGCAGTACTGGTACAATCAACTATTCCTGCGGAGCGACACCCCCTCGTAAAGTCACCTGCAACTTTATTGTGCGTACGTTGAGCATCTTCAGTGACTCCCGCCTTTCCCTCAACTTAAACAGCGTGATTGTAATTCCAGTGTCCAAACCCCTGCCAGTGCCTTCACTGTCCGTTGTTTGCGGAGTCTATTGAAGCAGAAACCCGTAACGCCGCGCTAAAAGTACTATATGTCAAATCAAACAGTCGATATCGACTATCAAAGGAGGGATAATCATTCCTCCAGCTCCCCCTCCTCACTTTCTTCCCCATCAGCTGGTCTTGGTGAATCCTCGATATCATTTGTCTCATCTTGGGGAGACACCTCCCCCTCGATTCCGTCATCTTCGACTCTTCTTTCAGAATCATTCGAGTCACGCGAATCGTTCTTTAACAACTCTGTCGGACTCTCCATAGGAGACGCACCGGCATTGGCATCTTCTTGTAACGTCTCATTCGAGTCTTCGGATTCTTTCTTGATTTTCTTCGCAGGCGACTCACTAGCATCAGCGACATCCTTGCGCTTGGTACCCTGTTTCGAGGCTACACAACATTGTTAGCAGTCGTCCCGTGCCTGATGAAGGCCGTGTTGCGACTTACCATCTGGAGCATGCGTCGCAGGATCGTTGGCTGCCTCTTTGAGAGCTTTATCCGACGTACCAACGCTCTTTTCGACAGCCCTGACCCTTGAATCTCGGTCGGTACCATTTTGCGGTTCTCTCTGTTTGTCGTCGTCGACCTTGACAACGCCATTTGAGCTCGCTGATCGTTCCATCTTCCCATTTGTTTTCGAAACCTCTGGACTTTCTCCAGTTCCATTTACAGCGCCGTTACTCATCTGGCTATCATTGCGTGTCATTTGGGAATGTATGGGACTGGGTGTCGCAATATCAGCACTCCTTCGACTTCTGTTGAGATCCTCTGCAGTATAAATTGGTGATCGTTCGTGGGGGTTGTCTTGTCTCATAAGCGGATTCTCCTTCCAAAACCTGCTCAAGATCGTAACTCCTTTCACGATCTTGTCTGCTGATCCCCCTAATTGTTCCCACCAAGAACTCCCATCTTCGTCGTCCGGGATTGTGTCTTGGATAAACTGAGCCGCAAAATATATAGCGGCAATTGCAATATCCTTCGACTGTAGCGACAAGCATACTGTCGTATGCGAGCTATCATTTAGAAATGCCCACGCCGCATTCCGTARTTTCACATGGCCCTCGATACCAAGTTCTCTTAGAAACTTGAAGAGGTAGTTGTATGGCGACTCCAGAACCAGATCGAATGTAAGGTATTCCAGTAGAACCTCTTCGTGGTGCATGATATTATCCCTCCATCTCCAGTATTCGGTCGATTGCTCGTCAATTACAAGGTTGGAGTTCTTCTGGGCCACTTTCGTGCAAGCAATAACAATTTCTTTTGTTTTGCGACAGGTCTCCTCCGTCTTGCTGGCGAGGAAAAGGGCAGTAGCTGCAATAGTCTGTATCTCAAAACATTAGTCGATATCATGTGTGATTTTTTCATTTTGTTTGAAGCTCCATATTCAAACAATTGAAAGAAAAGTAGCCAGAAGGTAGGCGATGGTGCGGGTAACACCTACATAGTGGTGATATCCTCTCTTAGGATCCATACTTGCTCGCATGTAAAATCTGTGTAGAAACGTGCTTGCGACTCCTATAGTCATCTGTGGGATCTTGAGGAGAATAGCTGCTTGGAGTATAAAGTTTGTGCCCTTCGCTCGCTGTTGTCGCTCTAATTTTGGATCCACGCCACTCAAGATCGAAGGCGAGCTAAGTATCTCTTCATCTGTAAACAGCCATTGGTTCGAATTGGACGTGGCCATTCTGTATGTTGAGCTATCGTGACCGCGAAGCTGCGGCTTTTGTGGAGGAGAGTCTCTCGATAATCGCGGTGGTGAGGGTACTGCGGGTGGAATACGGGCTATGGATGAGGCGGTGGGGTGGGATCGTCGAGCATTTGAAGGCACATCTGATGGGAAGATATGCGGCGGTCTGTATCGTTCAACAGTTGTCATGGATGAGGAGTGATACGTATATGATGGCGGTTGTGGGGTTATTGAACGGGAGCTTCGTATTGTCGCCCAGCCCAGATTCGCGATTGTCCTGCACGCCCGATCTGCGGAGCGGATCAAGATTATTCCGGTCCTCCCCGTCTCCGACCTCACTTCAATCACAACTCTCCTCTCTTTGATTGCCAATTGAATTTCTTTCGTTTCACCTTGCACCGAACCAGCTTCAAGTTTTCTTTCTCGTGAGAACAGCTGCAGACTCAATTCCAAAGTTGAGGAGGATKTCTCTTTGGTATCATCAGTTCTGGGTATCATGATCTACTACTCCGTCTCCGCGCGTTCTTTCCGACGTGAGCATTTCATATGATGCGACGCTCAATATCAGTGCCACTCATTGTCTCACGTTGAATCGAAGATGCAAAATGGAAACGCTGGTATTGTTCGTTATTCTGGCTTTATGCTAATTCGATTGCTGAGATGTCTGGCATTGACATAATCACACCTCTCTTTTCCAGGCCTAGAATCATCGAATTTAACACCTTCACGAGTGTAACCTTCAATACTACATACGGGAACGCACTTGGCTCCAGAAGTCTCTGCATTCTCCGGCAACACGTACTAATCGTCGCTGGCTGTGAAATCGACACGATTGACGTCCTGGGTCATCGCCCAGCGGCCTCATCTTGGTCACCACCGTGGTCACCGCCGTGCTCGTCGCTTTCGGAGTCGAATGTGGCTTCAATCACACCGTTCCTCCATTGCCTCACCACTTCTGGCGTTTCGCTACGAGAATCTCCATTGCTAAGAAACTCACGCCAAAGCGGACCGCTCAGCGGTCTTTGGGTCGGACCACCAGCTACCAACTCTCCACCATCCAGAGCGAAATTGTATTGATCGCTACGTGATGGAATTACCTCGTCGGCTAAAGTGGTTGCGCTACTCAAAAGGCTGCGCGCATCTTCAAAGTACTTAGCATCAGCCTTTTCGTACAGAGCTTTGTAGTGTGGATGGTTTTTCTCCAGCATACGAATATATGCTAGCAGTCTCGGTAGATCTCGCCTGATTATCTTCAGAAGTTCAAACTCAGAAGTCCTTCGGATGTGATTCTGCATAGCTTCAACCAGTACTGATGTAGGATAGCCTTCGAAGCCACTTTGCATCTGGTAGTGTGGACGTTGAAGCGCGATCCGGGGTGGATTTGGTTCACCGTCTTTGAGAACTCTCCTCAAAACGTCTAGGTAAGGTTCAAGTCCCGGAAATCCGCCTTTTTCGCTGGAAGTGGTTTTCTCGTTCTGTTCAGTCAGCAGGTCGATGTATGCGACCACTATCTCAGGGTTGTCTCTGAAAGCCCTTCTAAGATCCGGGTGAGATGCTTCAAGCGAATTGGTGTATCTTCTTGGACGGGCGGGATCCAGGTAGTATAAATCTAGTTCGAGCGCAGGTTGATGATCATACGATGACTGGACCTCTTCTGCCTTCTCGTTTGCCTTTTGGAATCGAGCGCACAAGTAGCGCCCGTATATACAGAGCTGCTGGCTTTCAAGATCATTCACACCGGTAATATTCTCCAGGCCTGTTGGCAGTGTGGCGGACGATGTATTATGAGGCATGTTCGATGGCGCACCGGACCCGAACCGACTATACGCGTAGCTTTCTTTCGGCCTGTTCCATATCAGTCGGCACATTTTTAGGGAGCAAACATACAGAACTGACCCAGAACAGTACAAGTCAAGCACTCACTTTGAATAACGAATGTAGGATGAAATAWGACTAGGGTCAGTGTTTGATGGTTGTCGATAGATATTAACGAATAATTATGTGCTGAATATGAGAACATGAGGGAGCTTTGCCTCAGCAATGTAGATAGGAGTCTTATTTGGGAAGGCACGATTATAACATGCACCTACACACGAAGATCGAGGAAGATATTATGGTAGTTCTTACCCTAATAGATAAGCTGTAATTCGAGAATACGCTCGCTAATAATTAGACTTGGCAGGATCTTGCTTCCTATCTCAGTTCTGGCCTACAGCTGGTAGATTCTTGTTCCATGGTGGTAGACTCCCTCGCCCGTATCCTCGAAATACCATATATCTTGAAAGGTCCGCAGCGCTCAAACGGTACTGATCGAATGAAACCCGCGCCCCCGTCGCCAGCTCGGAACTAAATCCTCTACCTCCACTGCAGAAAATGTCGCAAGAAATGCATAGCTCCGTCTTTCAACCGCAGAGCGATACCAACGAGGTTGACGGTATCAAGTCTGCTTACTTTACTGACCAACAATATCCATCCTCGATCATCCCCACTCCGCCCAAGAACAGGTCATCTCCTCCTGAAGAGCTCTAGGAGCTCCGCCGTTGTGCGACCCCTGCTGAAAAATTCTGGTATGGGAATTCGTTGAGAGCGGCACGGAGTTCATCATCTGTGATGGGCATGTTCATACACTCTCTAAGTCGTACCTCTCTAGACTCTTCACTCCCACTGTGGCCCATCAGGTCTGAAAGCACGCTCATTGGCGGAGTAGAAGCCGTGCCCTCGACGTGATTTCCAGAAGTCTCGGTGTGGGAATTGAGCGAGCCATCCAACCATAGCTTGACTCTCTCCATCTTCGCCCCAGAAACATTAGGTGTGCTCGGTTTCGCAGCCTGTCCGGCAGATTCAACAAGCAAATGCTCTTCGGGCTGCTTGTCCGTGCCAAGCGTCCATCCCGTAGGTGAAAGGAAAATGCCTCTTCCGGTCATCTCCTCCATCTGTTTGATGTTCTCGATGACATTCTGGGGATGGGCGATCAGAGCCGCATAGAATTCTCGTTGAGTAGCGAAGCACTGTGGCGTGTCTCTGGCGGGATACAACTCGCTCATCACGTTCGTAAGGCATGACACCCAGCTGTACATGTAGCGCGGGTTCGACAGTAGGGCCCAGCGGAGTGTAGCTTCGTTTCCATATGGGCGTGGCGGGATATTTGGCCAACTATGCGTGTGCCATTGGTCGATGTGGAATGGGGCGGGCACT
The DNA here is from genome assembly GCA_003988945.1 of Chaetoscypha palmicola. Taxonomy (NCBI): domain Eukaryota; kingdom Fungi; phylum Ascomycota; class Leotiomycetes; order Helotiales; family Helotiaceae; genus Chaetoscypha; species Chaetoscypha palmicola. The sequence goes on along the minus strand of QYAH01000172.1, from coordinate 38,469 downwards.
GCGATTGGCAAGGTGTACGGTGGGAGGGTTGACGTATCGTGTGCCATATTGTAAGTGCTGAAAGACTCAGGCGGTGTTCTTCATCGTACCTTGATCGATTATTCGACAGTGGTGGTGGTGGGGAGTTATGTTATGTGGAATGTTTTTCGGCGTGAGAGGTTGTCGCTAACTATTCACTTCTGCTGAGAGTTTTCGTACTGTTGTCAGATCGTGTCTTCTACCAGTGAATATTCGTCACATTTACATTGGTTCGGTGTGCACGGGTCTACGACCATGGATGTAGACGGTAGCACAGGTCGTCAGCATCTCATTTTTGTATTGAAGGAAGGTACGCTCGAGGAAAGTACTYTTAAGCGAGATTCTGCGGGAGACTGAACATTGAACACCTACTGGACACCTAGACACAAGCCGCGAGCATCCTCGTGATTCACGGCATATATTATGTCTACTCATCTGAATCAATGAAGAATCATATCTTATAAAGGGGTGGTTCAAAAGATAGTAATGTCTCTGTAGTCTAAGAAAATAGACCATAAACTCTTAAAGGAGTAAATCAGCCCACTGAGTCCTAAATCCAGATGCTTATTCATAGCACGAGATCAAGAACACTCGAKGGTCTCTGTGAGTTTATAGGACGTGAGCGATTCAGAGAGCTACGAAGACCTCTTCATGCAATATCGAGTTCTCTTTGATAGAAGTGAATCCATGTGTCTCCTTGACGGGAYAATCTCTATCACSCTTGATATAAGACTTGCTTCTAGCTCTTCTCTATTATCTACCGCATAACTTAGTCGATAGAATTCCCAGTCTCTTCATCYACAAAGTGTCTATTGTTTCTAATCGTCACATTCATAGATGAGAAGGCTCGTTGTACCCGTGTACTCCTGCACCCACGTTATCACTCTTCCTGGTGGCAGTCCCTAACGAGTCTTCTCACTTTATCAAGCTTGCTAGGCTCCAGAGCGTAGAAGTTAGCAAGCTTTTGCTCCATCTCGACTATCTCGTCACCTCGATTCTGCCGGGAAGCAGGTTTCCAGGGTCGCAGCCCTGGAGCCGTTTTCAGAGTCACGTGATAAACCTCGAAGCCACCTTTGAACATTGCAAATCGCCCGACGAGTTGGAGACAGACAAACCCCATGGTTGATYTTGGTTGACWCCTTRTAGTAAGGCTGAGTGTAAGGGACTATATAGAGATTGGATTAGCTATTATTTTACGTTTAGTAGGCTAGATTGATGTCATTATCACGAACCCGAGTAAAGGAAGGGTTTTCTATTAAACCGTGTTCAAGATAGACCATAAACCCTATAAGCGGGTAGCTTCAATCGGAGGGGAACGGCAATAAATTTAGCACTCCCTCAAAATTACAACCAGCATGTGACTCTACATCTCTTCTCTATTCGAATGCCGTATCTTCTCTATGATGATATCTAGCTTTTCCATCTATGAACACGCTTTGAATGCAAGAAAGTCAAATATGAGCACCTCATGCCTCCTCAGGCCATACGTTGTATCCGAAAGTGTCTTTCATGTTGACGAATCTCGTGTTTCGTCCCTCAGCGACTTTGTTCACTGCTGCAAAATCCTCCTCGCTCAATGTGATGAGACCAGCATTGCTCTTGATACGGGTTGGATTGGAAGATTTTGGCAAAACAGCGTATCCTCGTTTCAATCCCCACGAGATCAATACTTGCGCGAGCGAAACGTTGTTCTTCTCCGCAATAGCAAGCAGGTCTTTGTTGGTGGAAACCTTCTCGCCCGTACCCGGTACTTGATCCTGGGATCCAAGAGGGGAGTATGCAACTGGAACGATATCTTGTGACTGGCAATATTTGATCAAGTCGTGCTGTGGAAGAAATGGGTGGATTTCGATTTGGTTGACAGTCGGCTTGACCTTGGCGAACTTGAGAAGAGAATCAAGGCCCTTTTCTGTCCAGTTCGACACACCGATTGACTTTACGAGGCCTTGGCTATACAGTGACTCCATTGCCCGCCATGTGGGCTCAGGATTCTCGGTGAGGGATTTCTTGATAATGTACTGATAGGATAGGTCAGAAAAATGCGGGTCGCATGTGAATATCGAGGGGCACGTACCTTTCCATCAGAACCGATCTTTACAGTCTTATCCTCGTTGGTCTCCGCAGCGATCGGCCAGTGAACGAGGAAACCATCCACGTAAGGAGTTTGGAGCTTTGCGAGGGAGTCTTTCAGACTCCATTCCACCTCTGCAGGTTCGTGAAGGTGATTCCATACTTTGGTGGTGATGAAGATATCTTCCCGCTTGACTTCAGGGTTGCTGGCGAGAAACTCCCGCATGCCGGAGCCAACCTCGCCCTCGTTCTGGTAAAACCAGGCGCAATCAAGATGTCTGTAACCCGCATTCAGTGCAGAAATGACTGCCTTGTGTGTCTCGCCTTTGCTGCCCTCATTCGCAAATGTGCCGAAACCGAGAGACGGCATAGATACGCCATTGTTCAGTCTGAGAACTGGACCGGTGACTGCTGGAGCTGCCATTGTTGCGAGTACTGTAGATGTGAAAGTTGTAGGAATCGTGTATGTTCGATCAAATCGGMAGGTCGCGAGKGGAAGGGTATCGWACAACGGGAGTGGGATAAAGAGAAATGTGATGATACTACAGCGGTTAATTGCTAGCTTGCTACGTGTCAGTCTGGTATATCAATTGTTGTTCTCCTCAACGTTCTGGCAGAATTTGCGCTGTTTTCATCGGACCGTGGCAGTAGTAAAAGGGTGTTCTCTCAACACGGCGGGCTATGACGTCTTCGGCGCGTCGCGAGTAAGAATCGAGTGGTTGTTACAGCAGCAGAGTCAAGAGGACGAGAATAGAAAGGAGCGTAACACTTCGAAGTACGGAGAGTAATGTGGATGGCGGTGGAACTGTGGATAAGGTTGTGGATAAGGTTGTGGATAAGGGCCCTGATCCGCAGAACTGGTGGACGATGTGAGAGGCTGAACAGACGGCAGCCTGACGGAGAAGGCTGCGGAGAGTCGGGAGGCTACGGAGAGTCGCGAGGTTGCGATAAGGCGCCAAGGCCTTAATTCCTCCTCGACCCCTGCTCCCGGCTCATGCAAAACTCTTACCGCCGGTCACGTTTTTAGTGGCATGCAGGACCCCTAGCTCGGAACGAACTCGCCTATTAGCTTCGAAGTAGCCTCGGCTCTCGCAGCACGTCTGAGAACTGTCCATCATTGCCCGATCCGGCAAGAGCAGTTGCTTACTTCGAAGYAAGTACCGGCTCCGAGCAGCWCCGAGTGCATCGCAGATGCGGCGACAAAGCGGCTCTTTTCATCACAACCACACCACTCGTCTTCTTCCGCGCTCTTCTTGAGTTAGTCCATTCAGCCTCGTGCGTTTGAACCGTTGATCTATTGCTTTTTGTAGTCTTTCTATTCCTTTTACCCCGATTAGCTTGCATGAATGAGCCAGGAACGTGTTCACTATACTGCACAGCAATCAATGCCAATAATGGTGGGTCATCGCCTCATGTCTAAGTTCTCACTCGGCGACGGCGATACTACGGTCTATACCCACTCTCCCACCGCAAAAAGTGGTAACCAGACGTCACTCTGGATCTCTTTTCCCTCAGAGCCTCCTCTCTCAGCCTTCCACATGCTCGAATACTACTCGAGATCTGTACACCTAGTCAGGGATACCACGGAACCTACCACAGAACGACAAGCTTCACCCGAGTAACCCGCTATTGAAGCCTTGCACGATAACATCTAATCATCTTACTCCGTAAACCCAACCAGCTCAGATATGGTCGGGTATCCCGCTGAAAGCCTTGGCTCAGCCTTCTGCATTCACCAGCTCCGCTTTTGATACAGCTTTTCAACGCCGTCGTCCAGTACACTGGAGCCTCGAGTTTCAACATGCAGCTTGATGCCAGAGAAGAGAAGGCTGTTGTGGAGCCTCGTGTCATTTCTTGGTCGGCAACAGCGGCCGGGTATGAGCAGTGACTTCACATGTTCGCCGTCTATTGCCCATCGGTGACGGTGTTATCCAAAATTCTCCTCCCTAAGGATTTCTAGCCTTGCCTCATTGTTGAATATATACGCTCAAAGAAGCCCACCGAGGGGGCATATTCTACTTCGCTATATATTGAATCGAAACGCCAGCCCTCTCCACGGCATCCTTCCATAAACAACAGAGTTAATTTCAGTGTTCATTTGTATCAGAAAAACCTTATCCACAATGCCTTCATTTGATGACCATGCCTCCGAGGACAAGAGACCGCAGACCCCTACCAATACTCTTCTTCAAAAGGTTATGAGCAATGGTTCTCTTCATAAGAAGTACAATCACACCCTTTCAGTTCCAGGAGCAAGTGACAACGAGGAGCACCCAATGTCTATCGAAGTACCAGCAAGCCGATCCGCCGTGGCGGAAACCGACAACCTCATGCATTCTTTGAGCATGACGGGTCGAAGAGGCTCTCGCAACTCCTTTGGAACTTCATTGCCAATTCCAAGATCGAAGCGTCAATCTAGACTTTCGTCTGTGGCCACTGCAGATGGAAGGCCAACTCGCCCTGGTATGCCTACCATCCAGCCAACCAGGGATATTCTCTCTTCCCAAGTTCAGGATATGTCAGCAAAGATTACTGCGGCTGCTAAGGACATGGCTTTCGCTTTTGACATCGATGGTGTCCTAGTCCACGGTGATCGCTTGATCCCGGAAGGTCAACGTGCTCTCGAAATTCTTAATGGCGACAACGAGCTCGGCATCAAGATTCCTCACATTTTCCTCACAAACGGCTCTGGGAAAGTGGARACAGCACGATGTGCGCAATTGTCCAAGATTCTGAGAAATCCTGTCTCGACCGACCAGTTCATTCAGTCTCACACACCCATGTCCGCCTTAGCCGAGTACTACGACACTGTACTTGTTGTGGGCGGGGAGAACTATCAGTGCCGCGATGTAGCAAAGCTTTACGGCTTCAAAGATATCATTGTTCCAAACGACATCTATGCTGCTCAATCAACCATTGCTCCACTCAGAGAGCATTTCACCGCTGAGCAACGTGCTACCTCCACCCCACGAGACTTCAGTAAGGTCAATATCAATGCCATTCTAGTCTTCTCCGACTCTCGCGACTACGCGACTGATCTTCAGATCATCATGGATCTCCTTCAGTCTGAGGACGGTGTCCTCGGTACCAAAGCCAAGGATCCAACAATCAACCAGCTCCCAATCTACTTCTCTCAGGGTGATCTCCTCTGCCCAACCGAGCACCCAGAACCAAGAATGTCTCAAGGTACTTTCCGTATCGCTCTCGAGGCAATTTACAAGGCCATCACCGGTGCTGAGCTCGAGCGTGTCGTCTACGGGAAGCCTGAACTTGCAACATACAAGTATGCTGACGAGATTATGACTTCCTGGATGGAAACAATTCACGGCGAAGAGAAATTGCCAAAGAATATCTACATGGTTGGTGATAACCCAGCTTCCGATATCACTGGAGGCAACATGTACGGCTGGAACACCTGCTTGGTACGCACGGGTGTTTATCAAGGTGAGGGTAACGACAAAGAGAATCCAGCCAATTTCGGTGTCTTCACCAACGTTCTCGAGGCTGTTCAAACTGCTCTTCGCAAGGAGCTCGGTCAAGATTTCAAGTTCAACTGGAACGATGCTATCAACCCAGTTACTGGTGAACATTCAGTTTCCGCAATTGAGTAAATGGCTTGTCGGCATACTGAAAACGAATTTTCTTGATTTGATCTGATGATACGAAATCATTGTTTGGTGTTGCATAAATGGCAAGGGCGTAGCGTTAGATTTGGGATGGCGTTAGATATATCATCCCTCGAGATGACCATTTGAATAGAAATTATCTTTTTCTCCGTCAGCCTTGGGCAAGCTTCATCATATATTGTGTGACGTGGTTTACTCTTGTGAAGTATTACAGTCTTCTGAAGCATATGACCGTTAGATTGCTCTTATCTGTGCGCCTTGTCGTTGCTTAGTCGATGTTCGTCGACTGGCGAGTTTAGTCGAGAGTGAACACACTCTTGCGCGCGACGTTGCGGGGCTTGAAGTGCGGTTTTTGGAAGAAAATAGTGAGCACAAGCAAGTTATGCTAGACATGCGGCAGATATGAAACAGCGCTGTCATCTTCCTGCCGCCTACGCCAGAAGTTCTGGTGGTGTGGCTAGGAAATGCGTGGACTCAGTGCCAAAATCACCTTCAAAAAGTTTTGTTGCACATCGCACCCCTCAAATTGCCAATTTCAAAACCTCGCGTAGCGGGTAGCACTATAGCCTCCCCTCCCAGAACGCTACACCCTCCCCTCCCCCACTTATATGGCGGTGTGCGCTCTGCCGACGTATGACCGGTGCTAACTCCTCGCGTCGCTTACCATACGAAAACGCGTCAGTTCGTAGAAGTAAACATTTACTAACATTCCACATTTTTGAACCTCGCTGCCGCCCTCCACCACGCCACAGGCCATACGCGTACCTCCTGTCCAACTATCCACAGGTCTCGAATACACGTTAATGGAGTAGAACCAGCTCAGTCAATTCAAGTGCCACAATCGTAACCTGTACGCCAAATGGCGCCTCCTCCACTTCCACCGAATACGTATAATCCTACATATAATAATCGACCTACGGTCAATAGATACGGAAGTGGGCACAACTTGATTAGAACAGCGAATGGCAGTGTTTAGAGAGTTGGGAATAACCTCACGTAACTCCCTGAGGACGACGTGTTTGACTACGTGCCAAGCTCCCAGCGATACAATTAGTTAAATTTAATCAATTCAATTCTCACTCACAACACCAAGGCTTTATATACTATTAAGCGACAGCGAGGTAGCGACAGCGAGCTGTATTCCACGCCTTTTTACTTCCCTCCCCTGTACGATTATTTTCTCCTTACAAATCCACGCGTATGGCAAAATCCATATCGGGCTTAGTAAAGTGGGGGAGGGGAGGGTGTAGCGTTCTGGGAGGGGAGGCTATAGTGCTACCCCGCGTAGCCTCGCGATTTTCAGACTTCTATAAAATTTCACGAGGCTACCACGCTAGCAGTGTGCCAGCCGCGTCGTTTCAGCCGCATTGCTTGCTGATCATGGACTTCTTCACCTGCTGGTCTTATTCACTTCACAGCTGTGTCTTGCGTATAAGTCATTCGCTTTCAAGAACAGTCTTCGAAATCGAAATTTGGGTCTGCGAGGTTTTGGGAGGGAAACCACTTCGAAGTATATACTGATCATTCGGTATCTGCGCATATCAAATCCTTGTGATATGAGTTACTAAAGTAATGTTGCGGTATCAAGGCAGGATCGTTGCATTTTCAGGTCCAAGGATGAGCATCAGAGAAGTGTTGATGTTAACGAGATTCCAATACCTCGCGCAGCGAAACACACCTCAGAAGAGACGGATCCAAACCAACCTTCGAATCGAGACATTCTACGCAAAGACCGATTTCCGAGGGCAAGTTCTGCATGTCCTCGATGTGAGTACCTCAGTTCACCTGAATTTTCCACCAGCTGCCACGTGATAGTCGCCAATGCCAACCCTATCTTCAATGTTGGAAGATCTGTCCCTCGACAGACCTACTAATGCAAATGTCACATACCATAAATAATCAAATTGTTTCTATGAACGGTTTGGTGATCATTGAAACACAACCGCCTTATTCCCACGCCAATGTCCAAGCTACCCCGAGGCATTCACACACCTAAGATTGTGGCCACATTAAATCTACCGGTCTAAGCTCAGGATGTTCATCTTTAAACGAAGGTGCKTTGGAGAACGCGTCYAAYGATAGATGTCCCAAAACCACAATCATACTCAGATGCTGCTCGCGACCCCGAAGCTCTCATCCTAGCTCTCCGCGCGGGGGGTGTGCTGCATCAGTCGACCTTAGTTGTTTTCTTCTACCTCTCATTGCAAGAGCACTTTTCTCTTGCTATGCTTGCAACCATCGCCAAAAACACATTCACTCTTTGCCAGATAAGAGCCCGCAACAGAACASAGATTCAGGGCGCCAGCTRAAGCCTTCACACAAGTTCTGCAAACCGTTCGGAAAGATGAGTAAGGAGACTGGAGGCAAASACGACCAGCCTGRCAGTGTTTCTTTGACCGGAGCCAGCAACTTGGTCCCAACATTTGCCTACTACGATTCCCCAGACTCGCGGTCTAGGGTCGGGGGTCAGAGCAATCTCGACTCAAAGAACACCGTTCCCAAGTCCATGGCTGGTGTTGTGCAAGACGTGCCATCACGTTTGTCTATTCCCATTCTGGTAGCCCAAACACATTCAAAGTCACTAACAAAGACAGAGGATACTGATGAGACGCTCAATCCGCTCTTGACCAGCTCATCAAAGTGCAGCTCGTTTGACAGCTTTACAACAGCCAAAACTAGCCGTACACCGGACCCCAACTCCAGTATGCAGTYCTTTCTTTCCCTTTGCTCCTTTGAAGTGAAGTTGCTGATAAGCGAAGCTCCAAAACAATTCAATGGAKGTCCGAATACCTTTTCTAAATCTGAGGCTACTGCGAATTCCTCGATGAGCTTTTCCGTGAACGCATCCGACTTTTCAGATTCATCTGATGCCGACCAAGATGATATGCGAACCCCGATGGCTACGCTTTCTTACCGCCCACAATGGCTGACGGATGATGACAATACTACTGACACCGGACAATTTCCTGCTTTTCACGAGAATTATATGCCAGCAGTGGTTTCTGGTGTGCCATCGTCACCCTTGTCTGCAATTACTAGCGCCGTTGAGGATGTCGAGACGTTGCAGAATATTGRTGAGGACGTCGATGTACTCCCGATGCAGCAGCCCCAACCATCTTACGCTCCTTCGCATTTGCACGCGTCCCCAGGTCCATCTGAAGGTGACGGCTCAGATCATGATCTCTCTACAGACTCACAAACCCGTAGGAACTCCGTATCAACCTCGCTACCTACGACAGTCAATCTCCCACGACGAACGCCAACCTACCCTTTTGATCCTCCAYCTACCGGCAGCAGACCTCCTCGGTCTACACATGTACAGCCAGCGCAGCAACAGTTTACAAGACGATTCACGTCAGCTGAAAGACTTCGGCCTCTCGATCCAAAGCTTCCTCAAGTCTTTGATGCGCGCAGCTTAAGGGACGCCGTCAATCGCGAGTCGCACGCCATTTTCAATGCCATGGAGTCCATTGTCGGCGAGCGCGATGCCGCAGAGGAAGACGGCGAGGAGGCAAACATTCCCGCGAACAACACGTTCTTCCATCAACAAAACGCCATCTCACAGCTCAATGCAGTCACTGTCGAAAGAGATAATGCCATCTCTCAATACGAACGCGAATCTTCAAGACACGAGACTACGGCACAAAGTYTGYTCACAATTCGAGGCCAATTTAATTCTGCTAACTGCGAAGTTCTAGCTGCTCGCAATCAAAATCAAGCTCTTACCGAGGAGAATCAGAAATATAAAACAGAGAACAGCAATCTACGCGAAGAGATGAGTCGCCTTAGAAATGAAATGAGCGACTTGAAAGCAGATCTAGAGAGTGCTAAAGCGGACGCAAAATCTGCAAACAAGGACTTCGAAGAGACTAGGAAGGATCACCAGAATTGCCTGCAATGGACGGAGCAACTTCACCATATCAATGGAGCAAAGCTAACGGTAATGTGGAGCTTTGTAGATCGTCTTCAGCGACACATCGAGCAAGTCAAGAAAGGCACGCCAGCTCATCTTCTCGATACTAGCTTTAATGGGCAGATTGAAGACGCAAGGAGGAGTGAGAATACAACCCTTCGACAAACGGCAGATGGCCAGGTTCCAGACACACGAGTGTCGGCGGAGAGGCAACTGGATGATGTGGCTCAAAAGAGAGAAGAAGGGCTTGCGGATCGTCAAACACGCAACCCATTGAAATTGGACGGGTGTCATAGTTCTATCTCGACAATGGTTTCTAATGAAGGCAGTGAGAGAGGTACGAGTTCCGAACGTGGTCAGTTTGGTGCTCCAGCATTGAGTTCTCATCTTCTTGCAGAACAAACAGGTCCTCCACCAGTCCCCCACCCAGTCCCCACATATGCCCAAGCAGTTAGCGGGAGTGCTTCTAAGAGCTGCAGGTCAAGCGATTCGAAAAAGGGAAAGGCTTGGGAGCTGCCTAGGGATTGGGATACTAAGTCATATTTTAATCCCAGTGCTGTATGTATCTCTACTCCTACTACCCGCTGTTTACAACCTGATAGCGAATATAGCAAATCTTTCTACCAAATAGTAGTCCTCCGGGATCCTCCTCGGCATTCTCGGCTCCAGGAACATCTTCAAACTCACCTGCTCCCCTTCCTATTCAGGGCTCTAGCAGTCGTGGGCCCCACGAGCTCAGAGCCCTTCCGTCAACTCATACTATGCAACCCAACCTTCTCCTGACCCAAGGCTTCCCTCCACACCACCCGATCTGGAAGCAGCCCGTACGCTATGGACCCGTCTCCCTCCCACCAAACCCCTTTCTCCAACCCACAACTCCTCACAAGCCTCTCCAATCCACTCCATTCTCCGACGTCTTACAGATGTCACAGAATTCCGTCATCATATGCATCTCCACGCTCCCACGACAGCTCCAGAACGTCTGTCCAATATCCATATCCTCGAACAAGAAATGCACCGTCAAAAACTGCAAGCTCGCCAAAATATGCGAGCTTTTTAACGACGAGAGTAACGGCAGACCATGYAACGGAAAATGCGGAGCCGTTCACGTCTACAGAACTTGCCCAGTGGAAGTTGAGGGTGGTTATGGGAAGGAATGTTGGATTGCTAAATATGGCAGGAAAAGTGATGATGACGAAGCAGGAGGTGGGAATGGAGAGGGTTCATCCAGTACTCCGCTCAGCAAGCAATATAGAGAGAGGAGGGATCAGCATCTCAGCAAGAGGGTTCACAAAGCCCACGTTTCTCCCGAAGAGTGGAGAGCCAGGTTTGTGCTTGCGGGTTTAATTGAGATTCACGCTGTGGGGAGGTGGACTGATACATTCGACTGAGCAAGCATTTTGTATTCAAATRTTAAGCAGATGATTTGTGATTGGGAATTGTACATCGTAGTATTGTGCGAGATGGGAGATGGGAGATGGGATCATTGGTATGGCCTGTGTAGTTGCGTTGGGTGGTTTAGCGAGGGGTTGGGGCGTAGTTGATTTTAGTGGTCTTTGAGATAGATACCCGGGGGTGAGAGGATAGACGCATCTATTCAGATAAAGCTATTCTATGAGACTTCTGTTATGATGGTGACCCTAGACTTGCCTTGGAAATATTTCCACAGCTCGCAGAAGAAGCAGTTGGGTTTTACACCACGGGAGTTCCTGATCTACCAACCTTCTGAAGATTTACATTTTTCACATTTCATCATCGCACACTCAGACMAATTCCCCATAAAACCGTTCCGATCCCGTCATTTCGTATACCTCAACAACGATGTCTAGACAAAGAAAGGGAGAATATTTCCTTCGAGCAAAGATCATCACTGATTTCTTACGCCTCAACGACAAATACTACATCATAAACTTTAAAGCAAATGCAAGAGATAACAACTATCCTTATTGGTGTATCTCAAGTTTTGTCCTTCCCTATCTTCGGTGGCAGGCACAAAATCGGCAGCAACTTCTTTTCTTCCCTCCTCAAATCAGAGCCACTGCGCTAATTTTCGATGGAACACACTTGAGATAACACAATTGTAGCGAACCTTCCAAGTGCAATGTAAACTACATTCTGAATATATTATACCGTGCTTCTCGCCACACATGTATGTAGGCATTGTTGTAGATGCAGGCTATACTTTCCTCGCCGTTGAGCACTGGGGTGTTTTGTTAATGATCATACCATACTTTGGGATTATTAGAAAGATGGGAATCATGCTAGATACCAGAATATTTAGAAGTGAAATCTACCTGACGCACTTCATCTTATAGTCATCGGATGTACGACTATATAATTGCTCCTACCACTCAAAAATCATATATGATCGAAGCGGCCAGAAAGCACCACGATTCCATTTGCTCGGGAAACTGTGCTTTCTCCTCCCGGAGTATCCATGTAGTATTGACTGGCTTCAGAGACTCACGGACATTGAATGTTTGTTCTGGAATCTGTGTCCTCGCCGGTGTTGAGCTTTGATAGTCATATGTTTGAAGGTCAATGATTCGGCAGCAGTGTTGATTCGGTAGTAAACGACTGACCGTTTCCGCCGACCAACCCCATGAGATTTGATTGATTAAGTGGGTTGTCAAGGATTATAGACAGGTTTAACACTTTTGGGGTGTTTATAAGGTTGAAAGCGAGATGACGAAATCTGGAAGGAAGCATCCTACACCACTCATTCTACGACGCTGTCCTTGATATGAAAATCATTGTCCAGGCGGTCTGTCTAATATACCATCCTGYTCTTCCAATGCCGGRAGAACTTGGGACACGTTCRCTACTCAACAAAGCATTAACTCTATATATGCATGATCATTCCCTCGGATTCATTACAACATGAGTCATGCTAAGGTACCTAAGAATTTCTCTACTTTGTAGACAACCAATTACGCACCTTGGCGTGTTCCGGAATCAAAAGTATTCCGTAATAGAGAACCAAGAATATGTAACCTGTGTGTCCTTGCAAAGCACTGAATGAGTACAGACAGACAGAAAATCTACTGTATACGAGCGGAGAAGATGATCAGACTTGCTAGTCTTTGCGCTTCGTCTCGTCATGACCACGAATGCTGATTTGAGATGCGTATTAAAGTCTCACGGAGATCTAACCACAATCAAGATGGTTCAWGATATTGCTTTGGATGGGCTTCGGTGGCAAAGTAGGAAACGGTGACAACTCATGAGTACATCGGCTTTCTAAATGAGCTGCCAAATTGTGCATCAAATTTTGTGACGGTACCTCTGACTTTTGATTTCAAGTCTTACAGAAAGAACGGTCTTCCATCTTCTGATTGTCATACGGAAGGTTCACGACAGAGTTGCTCGTATGAACAGATGGGATTGATGGTAATGTTGTAAGTGATGATGTGGATTCAATTCTCTTTTTATCTAAAGATTTCTTTGATGGTAGATGCTTGTGTAGCCAATGTGATATGACTTGTTGTAACGATCTAGACTTGGATTTACTGGTTTATAATGATGGCAATACCTTGCAAGTTGTATGATCGCACCCGCTCAGCTGTTCCCGTTATCCTGCTCCCTTTCCAAGGTTGTTACATACACGCGACTTGCATCGAGGTAATTAGTTGCCTAACGTTGCCAAATCATGAAGCCATATCATCAACTCAACCTATCCCTTCTCAAGCCCTCATCTTTACCTCTAACTTCATCCAAAAAATCGACAACCTCACAAAAGTTCTTACACTCCATCAAGAGACCTCTCTCATCCTTCGATAAAAGTGTCTTGCCCTTCTGACTCCGATCACTCCCAACCATTTCACTAAGATGATGGACTACCAGTTTGAAGGGAATAGGAGCGATAGCTACCTTGTTCATAAATGTTTCAATGACATCCCACGTAGAACCTGAGTTTGATGCGGCAGTCCGAGCGAACATGCCTGGATTCTCTAGAATGCCGCGGGCGGACATCACCCCGTCGATATTGGTGGTCTTGAACTGGGCGAGTGCGTCGTCGAGAGAGAAGATGTCACAATTTGAGATTGTGGGGATGGTGGTATGGTTTGTGAGTAGAGTCAGTGCTTCGGTGTTGGCGGGGACTGAAGATGGAGTGCTGCGGAGGCGAGGGTGTATAGTGATGACTATGCATAAGTTTAGTCAGAGTTAAGAAATAGGAATACTGCTTGACTCGGAAGGAGAATGCATACAATCAGCACCTGCATCTTCGACCGTCTTGATGAAGTCTATCGTCTCCTTCAAATCTTTGTGGATGCGTATCTTGACTGATACAGTCTTCCTTCCTTTAAAGCCTTCTCTTTCTAGTGTCTAGCATCAGCATCAGATTCACAATTGTAATCTAGATTAGGTTGGGATGATGTACCTAGAGAAGATTTAGCTTCTTTGACCATCTCCGCGACCAACTCTCTCTTGTGCATCAAAGCTGCTCCTAATGTCTCGGCGCAGGCCCATGACTGTGGGCAACCACAATTGATTCCGATTCCGTTGACATACGGAGCGATTAGCGTGGTGGCGCGCGAGAGTTCAAGTGGAGAGTTGCACCCAAATTGGACGATTGTTGGAGGTTGATTGGGCGCAAGTGTGAAATCTTTAAGTCATTAGTTGTGAAGCCTTCGATTTCGGTACATAGGTATGGGGAGGAGAGTCATGTGACCTACCACTGTCACGCGCAAAAAGAGAACGATTGAACTCTTTTGCCAGAATCTAAACTCGTGTGTCTTAGCCTCCTACAATTCCATTATATCTCCAAAAAAATTTCCGTCTTACCATCGGCGTCCAAGTCAAATCCACGCCATATTCCGCGACAGTCTGTCGAAAAGCCAGCTATACCCAATAAGCCACAACCCTCGCGCCGACGAAGAGCCTCGTACCTTACTATACCGCACCATGGGTGCAGCAGCATATAGCGGCCGCCCTTCGGATTTGGCAATGTCGAATAGCTGGAGAGGACTAGGATGAGGTTAGCTTCGTTTGTGGCAATTGTGGCAAAAGTTGAGTCACAGTACGAACTTTATGTCAAGTGAAGAAGGATGTGGTAGAGGCTCCTCGGAGCCTGGTTTGATGTATGGCATCTCGAGGTTGTTTGTGATATATTGTGGACATCGTTAAGTTGGTGATGGAGGCATGTTGAGTAGAAAGAGCTGGTTGAGATTGGTGAGGGTTGGACGTCAGCCAAAAAAAAGCTTGGCGCTGAAGTTATTTTCAACGACTGGTTTGAGTCATTCAACACCACGGCAGCTCAGAAATCGCGTCTTTTGGACCTCACGAGCTTAGAAATCCGATTTCCACCAGAGCAATATGCGCGCAGTACTTGGTAACCAATCTTGTTGGTTTGGGGGAGCGCAGCATAGGCTCAAATTTGAGAAGTAAGGGCTAGCTTCTCGTCTTGCTCACGACCATCACATTTTCTCATTCATAGTTTCGAAGCACTACTGTGTTCCTCTGCATTGAGTGCTGCGATCCCTCCGCGTTCATCCGTCATGCTTCCAAACGAGATCTCGAGTGTATAATTATCTCGCATGTCCAGCGATGTGCTCAGATTATACGCACCCTGTTGCTATCATGACTCCCTAATAGTGAGTCCAACAGAAAGCGAAATTCCAGGAATTTTTTTCCCCGATAAGCTCTGAACAGTTATATGARTTTTACAACATGTCTCACGACTCTCATTCCCAACATTCTTCACGTTGCCATTCCCGATTTCCATTCCCGTCTCGACAACAACAATTTCGCGTTCCAATGGCTTACCACATTTTAATCTGGCTTCCACCCTCATACCACCCTCCTTTCTCTTTGCTCTGAAATTTCTCTCGACCACAGCCCAATGAAGTAAGTCGAACCTCGCCATGAGCGCCATCAAATTCTACGTCCTCTCACTCGCCGTCGCTACCCTCATATTCCTCGCCAATGCAGCTCCATTGACACCACAGCGAGGCGCTCCTTGGAGCTCCATATCTGTGCATCCTTCAGAATTTCCAAACACCACGCCTTTAGACATCCCAGTCACGACGGAGGAATCACGAAGGGCGTCTATTCCTCATGGAGGTAAATATTTCGTGTATATGAATACACGAGAGCTTGCTGATGTATGATAGCTGCAGAACTCCAGGACGCTATGTCACAGCGGATTCTAGCGTCCAGTGAGACCACAGACGTAGACGTGCAGGGCTTGGGAGAGGACAGTATAGGTGCAGAGGGGGGAGAGAGAGAAACTAGCTCGATGGAGAGGGAGCGCTATACTCATCGATATGCGACTGTGGGGTTCAACAAAGTATGGGGATATGCTAGATTACATGGCTCCACGGTCTGGGTTGCGCGGAAGCTTGGGGAGAGGCCTTGAAAGTGGTAGCAGCTTCTCTTGTGGTGCGCCTTGCAACTTTACTACCATATTTCCCAGAGTTTTACTTTCTTCGGCAAAGTTTTTTTACGGGGATGTAGGTTTCGGTATAGGTATGGAAGAATCATGTTCTAATCTAAGTGTATGTGTTAGTTCGGTGACTTGGGAAACTCGATTGCTCGCGTATTTCGAGATACTTCGAATAGCAATATTCACATCCTCACTTTAATTACGAATTGTTCCGCGGAGCCTTAGTTGACTCAGTTGAACAGACCTGCAAGCGACGCATTTGACTCACCAATCCAGTTTCCCTTAGCAAGTTCCATGGAGCGAAAGCTCAGCCAGCCATGCCCGAACAACCATTCGAATCAATCGAAGGAAAAGCCCTCTTGAAGCCTTGAGAAAGGGAATATAACAATATCACAACACATTAACGAAGAACTTTTAAAATAAACAGTATGACTCCCGCATTCTACCAAGCCCGACTCTCGTACTGCGGTAACCATAATGTATGTAAATGCACCGCTATGAGTGCCACCATTCCATCAATAAGCCCTATTTGAAACCCATTTCAAAATCTTTTGTGACAAACCGGGCAATCATTTCCACATCCCTTGATTATGAACACCAATCCCAGCATTAACAAAGGAAAAGCCTGAGCTAGGTAAAGGTCGAGGTCGTATAGTCTAACATACATGCCAAAAGGAGCCAGACGCCGAGCGAGCAAGGAGAGATCATGTGGCGTAGGCGACGAACTTTATGAATTCTCATTTGGAATGTCAGCGTCGTCCGAGTCGTCTGTGTCTTCGGATAGATCAACATAGTTAGCCTGCTTATTTGGGGCTTTATTTGCTGCTTGTGCAGCTGAGGTGTTTGTAGTGGGCTGTTCTGTCGAAGTAACGACATCATCACTCGCCGATGCAGAAGATGACGGTTCAGCACCTTCTGATCCCTTAATTGATGCAGGTGCCTCGTCGCTCATCGTTGTATCGCCATTGCTCTCCTCATTCTTCTCCGGAGCAACTTTGCTTACTGGATTAGTTGGGGACGGGGCTGGAGATTCAGCGGGAGAGTTAGAAGCACTCTGCGAAGGCCTCATAGCTGCCCATTTAGCTTGGGGTCCTGAGAGATATTTTTTTGGGAACTTGCTAGCTGCAGGCTGCGAAGAGACTTCCCTCATCTCTAGTTGTGCTGAGGGATTAGGTGTGCTTGAGACTTGACCTGTAGCTGGCGTTTCTCCAGGTGTGAAAGAGCTAAGAAGATAAGTTGAACGATGGTATCCATTGTCATGCCCACTGAGAGATCGTGGAGGTGGAGGAGATGGACGAGCAGCACCCTCATCGCCGGTCACGGAGTCCGAGCGTTGGCGCTTCAGAAATTTGCTCGCTGGGTATTCGTTCGGTCCTTGAGGATATGAACTGACAGAAGCTCGGATAGAAGACGAAGATGGCGGGTGGGAATAGGGTGACTGATGGTTCTCAGGACTGTATGGACTCACACCGTAAGGCGAGCCGTAAGGGCGTTGCGGTCCAGGCGGTGGCTTCCAGGCATTGTTCATACGCGGCTCGGGACCATGAGAAGAAGAATTACTTCGGCCTGCATTGATGGGTGAAAAACCCGAGGTCGGAGCCGCAACAATAGTATTAATAGCCGAGAATCCACCTGAGGGAGGAGGCGGCGCGGTAAATATCTCCGGGTTGGCCGTCAGACTCTCAATGTTGGCGTTCAGAGTCGAGCGAAGTTTGCTCGGAGTACCCGACTTGCGAGCAGCCTTGTCTTTATCACGGAGGCGTAAGCTAACTCCATATCTCTTGCGGATKGTAGACTTCTTTGACGCATTGCCGTTCCTTAATTGTGTTAACCGAGCGGCCTGTTCTTCAGCAGGTAGCGACATAGCCTCCAACTTTAGACGCTCGTGGCGTGCATCCTCATCGTCAATCTCTTGATTCAAAGCAAGTAGCCTGTCAGGTGACAATTCGGAGGGAGACTGGCGAATATCTGAATCCACTGCTTGCTTGCGAGGTCTGGACATAGGGGTCCCTGATGCGGTTTGTGTTGGAGTTTCTCGAGGTACAGCAGGCGTATGCATTGGGGGTCGTGGGATGGAACCAGATGGCTGGCTTCCTTGTTGAGAAACAGCAGACGGCGGAGGGCCTTGCGGGTTGACGAAAGGAATTGTAAAAGGTGGTCGTGAAATTTGACTGGTAACAGCACTGGTAGGTGGGTCATTACTGCGTTGAGGCACCATGAGAGGTCGAGCACCACCTTCAATGGGTTGAGCTGTCATGATAGTATCAGCGTCTCCTGAAGGTGGAGTGTCGCAATTCTCACAAACGTGCTTTAGGTTGTGATACTCTCTTCCTTGCTTCGTCGTAAAGCCTTGCCAGCATAATTCGCAGAACCACTTCCACCCTGTTGGAGGAGGTACCTTGCTGCACACTTCTCGCAGGTTGTGATAGTTATACCCAGATACATGGTTAAAGCTTCTTTTGCACATACGGCAAACGAGACTTGGTATGGGACCCGACACTGGTTTTGGTGCCGGCATTTGTGCTGCTGGTTCCATCTGGGCGATCTCACCCAGTGTCGCAAGTGCTTGGGCATGGTCGGCTGAAGACAACATTTCGTGCGCGGCACTAGCAGGGTTGAGTGATACATTCTCATCGGTGTCTATGATGTCGTCTTCTTCGTACCCGAGTCTACCTCCAGTACATAGCCAATTGTGAAGTCGTCGACCTTCCACAGTCTTGATGCGAGCTTCAACGATTTTGTCGAGGACATTAGTAGGCAGCGCAGAAACGATTTCCTCRGTAGACAACAGATTTCCCAGGCCATGTAGATTGTCGGGATCGCTAATGATCGAATTGATAACGACAGGATTCTCAACAGCAGCATCAAGAAGGGGCCCCTTGAAGAGATTCTCGTTCGGAACTGATTCGAAGACATCAGCTCTCGCGTTCTTCAGGGTCGCCCTGAGAATACGGCGGACATGCGAGCCATCGTAATCCTCAAAGATGAATTTGCGCCAGTTATTAGAAAGAAGTTCTTGTGCGATATTTGGAGGCGTCGTATCAAGTTCCAATTGGAGCTTGGCAACATGTCTCTGATCCTTAATCGACAATGGTGTTCGAGCCCTAGATTTGCTTTTCCTATGGCCATTGGTCGTGACACTTTCAATGGCTGAAGGTGATCTTTCTTGTATGTTGGGTGACTTTACAGCCAGATTTCGTCCGTGAATGACAATGCTATTCATTTGGGGTTCGTTATCATCATCACGTGATGGAGGACTAGCCACACTAGTGTCGCGTCCTGCACCGGGTGCAGGCGCACCCACGTCGACCATCATCTCATCACCGTTGGCGTCGGCCATATCAAGAGAAGACGCGCGATAATTAGAGGTGATACATGCAGTTGTGGCCGATGCTTCGATGGCAGGCAATAGAGTTGGTGATGCAAGGAGTGGTGTTGTAACAATGTCGTGATCTGGAATTTGTTGTGGTGCACTGCTCTGAATACTGGACAGAGTGACGATAGTGCTGGCGCGGGAGTCTCAGAAGGAGAGTTAGATCTTAAGACCTGTCATGATAATTATTAGCAAACCGTTCAAATTAATAATGCACCGTCGTAAGATGGAATGCAGGACGCGCATACGAAAAAGCGCATATAAGAAAAAAAATCAAACGTATCGCATACTTGGAAGGTGCAGCCATTCGCGACTCGGCATAATTGATTATATGCGCGTCTGGGCGAATAGGACGCGTGCTGCAATTAATTGAGTCGGGAAGAGAGTTAAAGAAGGATGAAAGGAGGGCACAGGGATTTATAGAGTATTAATAAGACTAGATTATAAAAGTCAAACCGCGCTAGCGAGCGAGACAGTTTAATGCGCTAATAATAATGCTATTCCCGCTTAGGCAATAAGACTTGGCTGCTTTTATGGATAAGAGCAACCGAGACTTGAAAACATAAGCGAGATGAGCTAGCTTGGAAGTAACGCCCTTGCAACTTTCCCGTGATCCGCTAACGCGTGACGTGATAATATAAGGTTCGTTTGACCGGTTGAACCTCGGTCAACACATAGTGAGGCATCCATTTCAGCCGATTCAAAATCTCAACTTTCCAGATATTTAACAATATCTGAAACCGTTTCAGATCTTCCTCAGACTATGACTTGCTCCAAATTCTAGCTTCTGTGCTAGTAAACCGATCGTCGGTTAACTCAGGGGCTGGCAACTATGCCGAAAACATCAAAACAAGCACATCCAACCGAGGACAGATTTTATAAATCATCATACAGTGAATAGTGAAGTAAAGGTGAAAACTGAGAGTTCCAAAGTAGAAATCAAATGATTGAAACGCTTGGAGGTGTATTGAAATGTAAACAATGAGTTAAAAAGCAACATTACCTATGGGATTCTGAAGTGGTCGTTCTGGAAAGTGCGATCGAGATGGAAGTGAACAGATAATAGTTTATCTTTTGAACACTCTAAGAACAAGAGGTTGGTTAGTATACAATCGTAGTTGGTCTTAAAAAGATCGTCAACGTATAAACATACCTCGAGAGTGGCATCCAAGCAGCGTTGTTGTTTTAAGCAAAAGTTGCGTGAAGAGGCAAAAGTTAGAATGAGGAGAAAAGTCAGAGCGTTTGTATAGCCTAGGATCTTCCACACTAGCGTCGCCACGCTTAACGAGATATCTCTCAAGGTTCCTGGGACGTCATTGCCTAATTCGTTGGGAGCGCTCGCCAATGTTCCACTTTTATCCAAGTAACGTCAGTGAATGCTAGGATAGTTTGATACCGGAGACCGAAGGGCTCACCCAGATTTGCATGTCACTCAGTCCTCAATTTTGTACGGTCTGCTATCGAAAATGCCAAAGTGCGTATGTAGAGTTTGCTACCGAAAATACCCTTTCTGCCGAATCAACATGTCCGACGTTCATACCTTTTGAACAAACTCTTGCGTTCACTCTAACCGTTTGGTACACGACATAGAGGCATTTAAAGGCTAAACTTCATCACCTGGCCCCCACATTTCACTTAGAAGCACAAGATGTTAGCGAATGATCGTTGCGAAAGTCAATGGACAATATCAATTAGGAATCTCGGGGGGAGGAAGTCTTCTTTTATAGACGGAAGCAGATACGAGAGCCCATTAAAGTTGGCAACATCCTTTTATTAGTACCTATTATAGATACGTACCGCTGAGATGCGGGAAGCTTATTACTACTTTAACGGCAAGTCCATTATGAGAAGAAAAGATACGACAACATAGATTATGCGGCTTTGCCAGCGTTGGATTAAGTGTTTCACGCGTTCTCGTCGTTCTCACATCCATCCGTCATAGCGGTTTAACTACACTTGAGCTCAGCCTGTATTCTTTTAAGCAGAAAGCCTAATAGAACAATTTCAATTTAGCCCTGTGGAGAGGTTTTGGGGCAAGTTCTTTTTGAGTTAGGGTTTGTCAGGATATAATTGGATTTGCCAGACTGAGCTTCTCGTCCGTTCATGTGTTAGTTACTTGATCGGAGATATGTCAGCAAATAGAGGAGCGGTTACCGTCGAAGACTTATTTACCACCGATTTCCATGCTCACAAAGTGGTCTCATATCTGACCTCCCTCATCGTATTCTTGTCCGCTACTTTTATCGATGGGGCACCTATTGTTTCCCGCTTACTTCATCCTGTTCCTTTCCTCCCCAGACTATACACGCCACCGCATCTTATTTCGTCGGCTGTAACTTTTTACCACCGCTGATTTTCCCTTCAAGTTCTCAGAACGATGATTTTTAAATGGGATTTTCAAACACACTCTGAGGTATCTACGCCAAGGAGTCAATACAGAAGTACCTGGGTTAGCTCACGAATAACTTTTGGGTATAGTGATGATTCTTGATCTAGAATGGCTGGGGAAATGTGTTTTAAGAAGTAGGCCGTTCGTAAGCTGACCCCAACACCTACCAATAGTGCTTGATGCAGCCTACGAGGTTTCTCACGATAAACTTAACGAAGTCGAGTTTTCGTCATCGAGACAGACCCCCCTAGTGTGGGGCCAAAGCATGAAAATCCGAAAGTATATTGTGATATTACCAAAAGTCAGACAGCACCAGCGAAATGCTTTACTACCGAGCTTTCTATCGCTACCGATTTCTATTTCATATATCTGTGCACATCCCAGCGTCTACCTCCACTTCCCAACTGATCCACAAAATAGCTTGACAATTCTCTTCCTTGAAATCTTAGAATCTGCTTCTCTGTCCTGCTTCGCAACGACTCCCCGTCAGGGTTTTTCCAAGTCCATTCTCTGACATACCTCATCAAGTCCTCCTCAGTTTCGCTAATAAGCACTTATTTGCCTGTTACACCACGATTTGTAGAATTACCTATTCATACTTTAAGACTCTCTACACACTGCGAAGAAGAAGAGTATTTATAGCACGATATCCGCTCCTGTTCTCGGGAAACCCCGTTCGAAAGAGCAACATGGATTCAAGTACTGCGTCTGTGTGGTCTTCGTTGAAACTAAGCTCTCCAACATTTCCCCTGCGTGACGCATTGATCTATAATTACTGAATGAGAAAGTTCAATACGGCATCCTGTCAATCGGAGATACGAAACCCAGCTGTGGAATATATACTACCGACGAAATCTTCATCACCGAATCCCACTATTCCTTCCCCGTTTAGCAAGCCTATCTTCAGCTCTGATTCATTCTCTTGTCCGCCCATACTGCTTCTCACAAATTTAGCGATGTGATAAAAGCTTTCAAGACGTACAGTACGCGATATCATCAAAATTTCCCTGTCGAATTCCGCTACTTTAAACTTCTGTAACTTGTTAAACACCTCTCACTCTGGTAGACGTTTATATACTTGAAGGTAGCGTGAGAAGTGAACGCCCATGCATCACCTGATGTCTTCTTTCGACTTATCAAGACGTCGTTTCTCTTCTCCTCTGGAGTTGTATTGGGAAGATTGGAATTGAGAACCATGCACTTCGGGATGATCGAAGCCTTGGACACGCTTAGGAACTAGCATCCCGTACCAAACATCTCAGAACCCCTCACTGTCCTCACAGAAATCTAACTCCCATCTCTTTCACTTCTAAATCCCCGACGCCCTAAACACAAATTCGACATATCTACTTCCACCATATACCATTACCACCGGAAATTCAACCACCACCGATTTCCAACATCCCTCAATTCCCAACTCCCTCGTCTCTTCCAAATCGTACAGACCACCACATCAGCAATCCACTAATGAACTTTCAAACTTTCAAACGAGCATGCACGACTTCCACTTCGTGAAATCAACCGCACATCACAATTTGATCAGCATGGATTTGTGGATACACCGCACAGGAATCGTATCAAGGCGGTTGTTTTATTTTATAACATACTGCGAACTCCTCCTTCTCTGGGACGAGTTAGCTGAGCGGGTGGGGATGTGAATCACGAAACGGAGTATTGGATCGAGGGATTGCAGAGGGGTAGTGGGAAAGGTTTTGTTTTGAGTATTAAGGATAGTTATATTGACCGTTAAGGTACTTACTTATGTGAGATATTTTCTAATCTCACTCTCCTCGCAACCACGCATTCCAAAATGCCAAGCACCCTTTCCCGCATTCTCGCCATCTGACAGCCACATGAAAATCCCATCATTACTTCGTAAAAATCCTTTGAAATACCTCCTCCTCAGCGACCGAGTGGAGGACATCACAGTTGAAAATACACATCAAAACTCCTGTGAGATGGGCGATACCTCATCTCCTTTAACTATAACACGTGTGCGATCAAAGCTCTTATTCCATATCATTCGACTCCGAAATTCCAAACCCAAGTCTCCACAAAAACCACATCACCAACACCGCCTCAAAGATACCATCGAGAAAACATTTGCCACCGATTCCCCGCTCTCTAGTACTTTGCCTAGAACTACTTCCAGACAACCTAACGACCCATGTTTTGAGGACCAACTTCCAATCTCCCCATCAACATCAACATCGCTCTCCCCACCATCCTCGAATATCTGATTTGTCTCGGTTTCGAACTATTCTCTCGCAACACACAACCACGCCGAGATACCATCCTGTCCTGTCAACGACATTTTGCATCTTTGATACCTTTCCTCCGTAAGCATGCACTC
>QYAH01000172.1:0-14259 GCA_003988945.1 Chaetoscypha palmicola | reverse complement strand
AACTGACCGCCGGCGTGATGTTCCTACCGTCAAACCATTTCCCGGTGTGAGACCAACGATGGTGTCTTGCCAAAGAACTTGTCTAGACTTGAGATTTCAGAAGTGCCTGCCACAAACACAACTGTCTCTGTCCTTGAACGCTCGTAGGATCTTTAGGTTGCCAAGCCCAAAAAAGGAATACGTAGTAGGATGAAGCTACTGTCGAAAGTGTAGTTGCTACCGATTTCATCTCCTAAGCCTATGCTCTACCCTCGTAATCTAATAGTCAATCTACAACATATATATTCTGGACAGCAACTTCCAACCCTCCGAATAAACATCACGACGTCCCGACTATATCCATCCAACTCACAACCACGCCGCCTGAAAGCTGGCAAACTCTGTCATAGCTAGCGACCTTCCTCAGCGAAGATGTCGAATCAACAAACAAACCCATCCATCCCAAGAAACCACACCCTCCTATCAAACCTAATAATATACCAAACACAAACCCTCTCATCCCCACCAATTGCAAAATCCCACACGATCCCCAAACCACGAGATCATACAACGAGCCACCTCCAACGGCTGTCTGTCTGTTATCGTTTGGTTTGCTCCGATGAATTGTAATCTTGTACTCTCAAATCCCATTCCCATCCACCACCCCCATCGCGCTGTGGACTCTCATATCATGATATATGAAATATTCTCGGAAGGAGGAGTGTTCAGCAAGATGAGAAGGTCGGGAGGCAGGGAGCGTTGTCGCCGATTATAGAATTCCTGTCGATTCTGCCTCTTTCAAGTGTGCAAGTGAGCGAGGGCGTGTACGATATCCATCTAGCAACCTAGATGACTTATCAGAGCTTCGATTCGAGGGGTCGTCAAAGTTAGTCATATGTCAGTAGCCATGGTCTCTTGTCTGGACCCGGTGAAGTGTCGTGTTCTTGGTGGTTGAACAAAGCGGCTGCTAAGCATGCGTGAAGCTCTGCTTTTATGGACAATTGTCATGGCTGCAAGGTTGTAAAATTACTATTGACACACTAAACCTCCTTCCTACCTACCCATTCGATGTCCATTTCCTTATCCCAAGGCATCGCTAAAACATATTTCGCGCAATCCACAACCCAAGACCGTGAGGCCACGTTGTCTCAGCAACCCTTCTTCGTTCTGGTATCTTAATCCAATCTAATCCATCCCATCCCATCCAATTCCCACTTCCCAATCATCATCACCTGCTTCCCTCATCTACTCAATACAAGCAACCAACAACTTCTCATAATCCCCCATCGTCTCCCCCTGAATGCGATGCTTAAGACTCGCCCGAAACTTATGCTGAAACGCCCCCTTCACCTGCTGCATATGATTCCTATCCCAATGCATCCTAATAACGCGATTCGTAAGGAGCGCGTCTTTGGTTCCAGCGCCCGCCATTGCGTCTTCGAGGAGGTAGGCATCGCGCATCGCTTTGTCGGTTCCTGAGCGGAGTTGGTGGATCAGTGCCATTTGCATGTGGCCGGAGAATTCCTGTAGGGATGTTAGTGGTGATATGAGATGATGGTGGGGGAGGACTTACGGATGTAATGACCGATTCCAAGGATTTCCGGTACTTTTGCTCGTATGTGTGGGCGATGGCTCTGATTTGCGAGTCGTTTCGTTGGGTCATGATATTACAAACCATTAATTCGTCGGTGCCCATTTTACCCTCAGTGGCCTTGTAGATTTCCATTACATCCGCGTCAATCTGCTGTGGGATGGGTTGCATGCTGTCCTCGTTTCTGTTCGCGGCGAGAACCATTAGGAAATGGCGCTCGGTTTTCATGCTTAGATCGGCTTTGACGTCTGCTTCTAGACTTCGGCGGAATGTCTTCTGGTATGCTTCTTTGATGGCGCGCATATCTGCATTGGATCTACCGAGTAATATGTCGTTCAAAACTTTCTCTTTCGTACCAGGACCGCTCATTGCGCCGTGTAGCAGATGGACATCTTGCTGTAGAGGGCCGCGAACCAACGCGCAGAGCCCCTCTTCGAACCAGCCACTTGTCTCGCCTTGGATGTCGCCTATCAATTGTCGGCTGAATTTGTAATTGAAGGTCTGTCGGAGGACATTGACTTGAAGAGGATCTTTATTCGAGAGAACGCGAATGAGAGTTTTCTCGTCTGTTCCAAATCCTTTCATCGCCTTTCGAAGTGCATCTGCGTCGGGTACTCCATCCCATTGTATCTGCTGTGGTGGCCCGTAGCCTAGCGATGGTGGAGTAGGTTGAACGTATTGCTGTGGAGGGGGAGCACCATAGCCTTGCTGAGGAGGTGGTGCGCCGTAGCCTTGTTGTGGAGGAGGGGCGCCGTAAGGCTGTTGTGGAGGGTATTGTCCTGATGGAGGAGCTCCATATGGTTGCGGTGGAGGTTGGCCGTAGCCTTGTTGGGGAGGAGGCTGTTGATATCCTCCTTGAGGTGGGTATGGAGAGTGGGAGGGAGGAGGATATTCTGTCATCATCCGTCAGCTRGTCTTCTTTGTCCGGTGGCAATCATGATCTATTCCAAGATGTACCGTACAGTACAGTACTCACGTCCATGTGGGGGAGCTGGAGATCCGTATGGTTGTTGTGGAGGATATTGTCCTTGAGGAGGCGCGCCGTAAGGCTGTTGAGGAGGTGGTGGGCCGTAGCCGCCTTGTGGAGGGTAGCCTCCTTGAGGAGGATATTCTGTGTTCGACGTCAGCGGCATCGTCGCACGAGGATTGCAAATACAAGAACACTTACGACCTGGTGGAGGAGCTCCATAGCCACCTCCATATTGCTGTTGTTGATATGCCATTCTATCAGAATCAAGTATGTTGTATTCGCAAGAATCGAGTCAAGAAGAAGAGAGCCTGCGACCAGACTTTTATTTGGAGGGAGGAAGAAAGAGAATGTTTTGTCTTCGTACGTCAATTGCAAGGCGAATCGAATATCCTGCTCTCCAGCTTGGCCCCGGTTGGTGAGGGGCAGTGCTGACTGTCCGTCCCCGTCACCGCCCAGCCCAGCAGTACGTACCTACCTAGGTAGGTAGTGTGGACTCTGTGTGGTGATTGGTTTGTGTCTAAACAATCACGAATTCGAATTGGGCTGCCATTAATTATTAATATTCGCTCACGCAATTGACTTCCGCAGCACTGCAACTGCGACTGAGCCACCATCAAGCGTCTTGGCTTACAGGAAGTTCGCCGATATCTCTCTTACGTTCATTTAGAACTATCGTGAGATGATAGATCCAGTACCTAGTATGGAATCACGAAATGCCTTTCTTCCAGCAATCTATTCTCCTCGGCCAGATCCTTGAGCGAGGAATCAAAGTACGAAGTATCAATTACAAGTACTTCATAGCTCCGCTTCTCTGCATCGACGATATGACGATGACCGTGCTCATAGGGCTGAATGACTGACGTCAACCTGGAAGCTCAAGTTCGTCAGAACATGCCGAATATCTTCTCCCTTCGTCTCCAACCTACAAATGCTGAGTAAGTTTCTTCGAAACCTGTGTTGAAGCGCATTCGTATATCATTTCCAGATATACTAGATATACCAGATATACCAATGATTCCATCGAAATCAACACCGCTGCTTTTTGATCATTTGTTTGCTATGCACACGTTTGCTGACATGCACTGCACCGTGCAGCTTGCAGGTCCCGCTACCATCTGCAAATTCCACGTGATAGCCACTGGGGACGACTCACCCTCATCCTCATGCAGCTGTACTCTCAACCGTTATGAGATTTATATTTGATTGCCTCATGAGCTTCAGATCGTGCTTCAACAATCCATGCGATCCTCGCTTCATCCGTCTGTCGTCGTGGTGGACCCCTTCCCCATCGCATCGCTTCCTCTACCATACTCACCCTCAACCCCAACAACATCGCCCTCGGAACTTCACTACTACATCCATCAAGATGGGCGGCTCGGCTTTCACTCTTCATGATCCACCACTTGTCACGCCTCGCATGCCCCCAGATGTCTACCACCAAGTCCTGAAACAGACCCAGACATTGCTCAAGAAACATTACACACATGTCGCCTCACCTATCGAATCACCAGGCAAAACTACCTTCGGAGACGTAGATCTCCTCGTTGCTTCACCTCTGACTGAAACATTTGACCCCTTTCGTAAAGGAGCAGGAATATGGATGAAACCCGTTGCGGAAGAACTCAAGAAGCTGCTTGGCGCCGAGGCGTTTTTGACGTATGCAGGAAATCCAACTGTGAATCTTGCTATCCCATGGCCTGGCTTGAAACTTGATGGAGAGCAGGAGGAGGAGAAGAAGTATGTGCAGATTGATATTCATCATCTACCGTCGAGAGAAACGCTAGATTGGGAACTCTTCCACTCAGCTCATGGGGACCTCTGGAATATCCTTGGAGCGACCATTCGTCCGTTTGGACTCACGGCGAACGACGTGGGACTCTACCTCAGGATTCCAGCAATTGAACTGATCGACAAGAAGAAGAGTCTAATATTCCTCACTTCGTCACCAAGTGAAGTGCTTGCATTTCTAGGCCTAGACGAGGAGAGATGGTGGACGGAATTCGAGAGCCAGGAACAGATGTTCCGTTTCGCTACTGAATGCCGAATGTTCTGGGTGAAAGAGAAAGAGGAGGAATTCAAGGAAGGAGACGTAACCGGGGAGATTGCTGGGACAGGAAATGGTGGCCAAGAAGGAGGAGAAGCGGGAAAGAAAAAGCTGAAGCATAATGATCGTCAACGTATGGCTAAGCGACCCATCTTCAGAGCTTGGATCGAAGAGTTCATCCCGAAAGTAAGGGAGAAGGATGGGTTCCGTGAGGCTAGTACCACGAGAGAGCAAATCCGAAAGGAAGCGTTTGCGAGATTTCCRGTTCAAGAAGAGTACGAGRCTCGTCTCAAARCTTTCCTTCTCGTTCGACACCTCGATGAACTTAAACGAGATGTTATCAAGGGAAATRTCCCRCCAGYCGAAGAAATACCTGAAGGCGCACCTTTCAGATCAGCCGCATTCCGTATGTTGAAGGCTGTCTTTATGGAAGGGGAATTGTTTGATGGGGTTGTGCCAGAAGCGGCGAGGAGAAATGAGGAGGGCTTTTATGATCGGGAGGCTGTGASGAAGTTTGTGGAGGAGAATTGGAGGAGAGCGGGAGAACTGGGRTTAGAGAGGGACMAAGTTAGGATGATCAATCAGATGGAGGCTAAGAARAAGAGAAAARCTTTGGRGGAAGTGGAAAAGGATGGGAAACAGGTAAAGCTTATTGAGATACTTGACTGAAATATGATACCCCTTTGCATGTCAACTTGGTTGCCAGTGATCCCATCGAATAATCACACGTTACGGCTCCGCGTAGATTAGATTTCTTTAAATGTACAAGCAGATTCTAAAGTGCGAGGTATGGTTCAGCACTTCAGTCCCATCGTCCTATGGTTATAGTCAAACGCTAGCAGAAGTCCATATAAATGAGACGCCGCAGCCATAACAACCAAGATATGAAAGATCTGATGGGAACTTCCCCAGATATCAAATTTCCCAGGCCATCTCCTTTCCGGGAAGCGAGCCTACATAAATCAGTACGGAAAGTCAAGCCCTTCACTCTTCGGATACTCACAGCATACAATCCAGCCCCGCTGATATAAAACACCCCTTGAAGAACCATCCAAAACAACCCCATCCTCACCCTCAGATTCTCAATCCCATAAATCACCATCCCATGCACCACGGGGAAAACAGCCGACAGTCCCATCGCCACAAACATCCCCGCCCTATACGGCCTCCACTCGGGCGTCCTAAACTTCTCAAAGATCGAAACAGTCGCACATCCCAACCCCAACGAACAGATCTCCAGATCCAGTCAGCTCTCATCCCCTCATCCCAAATTCCCCAAAAGAGAGTCAGCAAACGTACCATCGTCCAATACACCTCCTGCAAATGCGGATGGCAATAAAACCCATAATAAATACTCGGCACAAAACTCCCCGTAATCAAACACACAATCCCCACATAATCCAGCTTATTCCCAAACTTCGCAACCATCGGACTGTGGTTCGAGATGGTGTGGTACGTCCCGCTCATGCCCAAACAGGCCGCCGCGCCGCTGAAGAAACATCCGAAGGCCGTGATGTCGCCGCGCGAGGCGCTGGTGTAGCGGGGTGTGAGCGTGGTGTAGAGGAGGATCCCGACGAGCGTGAAGAGGATGCCGCCTAGGAGGTGCGAGTAGATGTTGACGGACTCGTTGTGTAGGTAGAGGAGGGAAGTCCAGGATTTAGTGAAGGAGTTGCTTTGCGGGCGGTAGCCGGTGTGGATGTAGTGGTTGTCTTGTTGCCATTTGGGGAGGGAGGTCCAGGGGACTGTTAGGGGGGGTGAGGGGGGTTGTGATATGGGGTTTGTGGTGTTTGTGGTGTTTCTGGTGTTTGTGAGTTTGGATGTGGTGGTACTGGTTGGAGATGGCTTTCGCTGGCGGGTTGACATGTTGTGTAACGTTGTGAGTGATACKCGATTGAGGGWCTTTTCTGAGGATGTTRGAGACGAAGAACATGCAATTATGTATAAATTTAAATACCCATATGTTCAATTGGCGAGACGAAGAATCTATGACAGAAGAAAATATCTATAAAGTGTTGAGATTCACCATCTCACTTTCCCATATTGGGCCTCGGCTTCCAAACCCCACGGGCTCAAGCGAGGGTGCGTCCTTACCAGGCACTTGTAAAGCACCCCGCCATGAACTTTTATCAACGTCAACACAACACCATCACTCTGAAATGTCCGTCCATCCACGCGGAGGTCGCGCGCCTTCCGGACCATGGAATCGACTCAAGCCTGCAAATTACGATCCTCTAGAAGCGGTGGGATTGCCTTCGAAGGGCGATACCAGGTGAACTTCAACTCGACGGCTGCTTCTTGTTTACTTGGAACTGATACCTACGAGGCTCCTAGATCACAAAGCGCAGGAACGATATTACACCAAGATCGTCGAGCGATATATGGATTTCTGCACCGATGCCGGCCGCGGCGATGAACTTCTTCGGCGACTGGCGCGATGGGATGTCAGCGGTGAAAATGACAAGAACGATAAGCCCAAAGCAGTGAAACCGCAAGGAGTCGCTCCACGAAGTACCGTCGAATTATTCCTGAAGAGCATGCCTACGGAGATCGGGACGAATGGCCAGAAAGACCTCGCGACGATAATGATGGCCATGAGGAAACTGCGCGAGGGCATTGTGGCTTCGAATCGGGTGGACGATTTCTCGATCCAAGCTTATATCTTTTGTATTCGCCTCTCGATATCGGTCAAGCAGATGGAGTCGTATCAGCCTGCGATTCTGCATCTTCTCAAAAGAATGCATCCCGTTCAAGCTCTCACCAAGACTGAACTTCAGGAGTTCGTCAGCTACCTTGTCCTCGACTTGGCTTGTCGACAAAACGACCTCGCGGAAGCACATGCTACAAGACACAAATGGGGATTGAAAGATAGCAAGGTGGATGCTACACTGCGAGCTCTTGCTCATGATAACTATTTCTTGTTCTGGAAAGTCAAGAGGAGTGTTGATGGGCATAAGGCTAAGCTGATGGAGTTCGCTGAGGAGAGTGTGAAACGGCAATCTTTGAAATGCCTGGGAAGGGGCTATCTGAATATCGATTTGCCTTCTCTGGAGCAGTATACCAATACGACTTGGACTTCTCTGACGAAGGAGTGCGGTGTTGGATGGCAGTTGGARGGTACGAAGGTTRTTATCCGGAAACCGAAAGCTCGATGATCGATACCAGAACCGAACCGAACGACCTCCTCCATCAAATTATATTTCAACAGAAAGAGTACATTTATGGATCCATCACCAGCCACACCTAACATATTAAGTTCGGGAGATTATACTCTCACATTTACCTCTATGTTATACAAGGAAAATCGGACTATTCGCCAAGAGCTCACGATCTTCCTGCGAACTTCGGCCTAAGTGCTCGAACATTTATCATCACCAAAATGTCTCGACGAACGGTCGACTTTCCATCATTACGTATGTCTTCACAATTGGATCCTGATGAGGAGAATCGCCAGAGACGGCGTTTCGCCCTTGGAGATTTTGAGCCAAGTGCGGGCGCTAATACAAGGTCACGCACAACAGTAATTCTTATCCTCCTGGCGAAAAATGACGACTTGCACTCCAAACGAATCGACATTTCGATCAATTACCGTTTGAGGATCAAGCCGTGCGCTTCTTGCCACGCTACAAAGTGTTTCTCCACGTTTTGTACGAAAAGGTCTCTCTAATATACCGACGTGGGGATCTTTCACGGAGGCTCACACGAGTGGTTTGCGCTTACCCTCATCTGCCGGACGACCGGTAAATCTARKGTCTTTACACATGGCACCATTTGAGGAGGAGAGGAGATGAGASGAGATGAGAAGAGGAGAAGGAGGACATATGGCTTATCGAACCACGGTACTATCTTATCTTGGCCTCCCCTTGGAGTTTGGAGCTAAGAGATAGGTTCAAGCGAATATGTTACTAAACCTTACAGAGGTGCCYGGCTTGCTACCGTTAAGTATAATTAGATATYASGGTTCAACTGTTCAATCYATATCCACTTAAGCAGGTACTATTCAAGCCGAGCGCTCGTTCTATTTCGAAACGAGTATGACTTCGACATACTCGGKCCTTTTCTCACGCTCTMATGGTAGTTTGAAGCGAACTTCTTAACACTATTTYAGACATGCCCAACCTTACTATCGTTATGCATAGTTAAGCATCGTTGTACCAAGATACAATCCATTCTTACTCAAGTAGGTACTCGTTCAAGCYAAACACCTGTTCTATTTCGAAAAGAGGATGACTTGATCATAAGCGGGCCCCAGAAGGCAAGAAGAGGTTCTYGCTGTGGAAGTCTAGAACATTCGATATCACATCGACTTCAGAATCTTGTTCTTTTGCTCCATTGTTCTATTTCATCGTTCCACAAAATCTTTCTTCAGGTCCATTTTCTTCGACCACGCTCTGATTCATCTTGGTTCCTAATTCTTTACCTCCGCTAGGCTGAAGAATCACTTTAATAATTTAAAACGCGCTTGTGTAAGTCTAGAAGAGTCGATATCACATCAGCTTGACGGCACTTCATAGTTCTGCGACCCGCTTGCCTGTTTCACCGTTCTATACATTCTAGTTTTTGCTCGTCTCCTTCTTTCAATCATCTTTTCCTATTCTACTTCCAGGTCGCTCRGTTCTTTTAAGCACTCTCAGATCCATCTTGGTTCTTTRAYCTTAACTACTATCGGGACYAACGTAYTACTTTACTACTCCRACAAAGAATAGGTTAACAYATCTTGCCTTTCATGGTCGCCCATCAGACTTTGGTGTTTGTCTAAAAGGCTCTCTCGAAGTTTCGAGCTGGGAAGTCCTAGGCGTTGTTGTATGGGTAGGGTAAACATTGTTTTCTGAGAGGTAGATGGCGCTACTCTCTCTTTCTGTGTATGTGGATTTTGGGGGGGGAGGAGGACAGCGGCGAGGTATGAAGCATCGATGGTCGATGGAACTGGACCTAATGGTCTCTTTCATCTAGCTTTTGAACTTATTTGCTATAGATCCCTACACATACCCGACTCTTCCCTTGCCTTGTCGCGGAAGGCCTAGGGAAGATATTCATAACGTCCACTGCACGGAGACATCAGGACTATTCCTCTACTTATTACCTACTGCATTGCCTACTATATCTCGCCACGCAGGTTACATAGAGAGAATGAATGGTATAGCGGTCCTCCCCAAACCCCACCAATATAAATGCAGCGGAAACTGTTCCTGCTGGAGAGTTCCTGCTGGAGAGACTTTGAACGTGGATACAACCGCTGGAGCGTAATTCTCGCTTTCCTGCACTGTAGAGAACGGCAAGTGATAGCGTGGCTCTTCTAATAATCCACTGCGGGATTTGGATCTCGGCGTGGGTGAGCGACGCTTTGGGATTGGCATTGTGGTCTGTCCTTACATGTAGCCTATGTGACCTCTTATCTTCAAGTAGCTGCGGTGGAACAAGATCATGGATTGACAAACGTCACGATTTGAAGCGGGAGCTGTACACATCGTTGATGTACATGCGTGGTATTAAGCAGCGAGAGGGGTTTTGAATGTTCAAGTAGGATCTTGCTGATGAGCGAGTTCTTCGATTTCCTTCTCATCTATGGTCGCTACCCTCTCTAGGTCCAATACTCAGTTGAGAAGTCCCTGCCTTTCATATCGGCTCTCTTGGAGTTCAAGAGCTCTTGCCAGCTTAACGAGAATGTCGATACCACTTTTTCTTTTTTCAATGTGGGATTGTGCAACCGCAAATTAAAAGAGGAATCCGAGGTACTTTAATAGTAGATGAGAGCACTACTACGGTCTATGATGGTATTTTGCTGAAGTTAAGTTCTCAAGACGCCGGGCAAGTCACTTAGCGTTCACGTGAAATGGCCACATTAAAAGTGGAGATGAAATATATTTCGACAACTATTTTTCCACCTTTCCTTCTCATAATTGTTTTCCTCCATGGAGTCAAGCAATGCGATGCTTCTTGTCAACGGGAGATTGGACTCTTTTTGCGAAAAGATACGCGACAGTTGCCACAGTCGCCGCAGTACTACTTTCTAGGAGGTCGCTATCGACTTTCGCAATCATGACTGACGACGACTACGAACTCACTAGTGAAGTCACCCAAGAGGCAGCTATTTGAGTGTTTGACAACGTGAATAGAAGAGCAGCATGGTATTTCGCCACGAAATTCCTGTCCAGGATTCACAGGCCATCTTTCCGCGGAGCGACATACCACGGTGTTTGACCGCTGACGGGCGACGGCCACGAATGAATAGCATCGACGACGAGGTTCATCGTTTGGAGACTTCTCCGTACTCTCCTCATCTACTTCCAATGCCGTACTGACAACAATCGGATGGAAACGATCGAGACTCCAGGCCAATATCGAACCAGCGGTAACACAACCACAATCACTAAACACTCTGTGCCCCCTCACGAAAACTTGGATCGCTCCTGATATTTCGAGATAGAATGTCGCCGTTTCACGGCAGGTAACACAACGTTTGTAATACAACGCTTGTGGCCAGCCTCCAAACGTGTCCACGACTCGTATACGCCTCAATTGCTCAGCTCGAAATAAGACAACTCACAAAAGTGTGATTGCGGGCGAAGTGCCCGAAACATGATCATTTCAGCCCTCGAATTTCCTTACATACGGCCGCCTGGTCGCCTCTAGTGTCGCGTGTCTTGAATCCCAGTGAGAGCGTGGCAAATAGGGCAAAGAGGACTTTGGCAGCCAGCCACAATGTTTCAAAATCGATGAATGGATTTTAGGGCGAATATTAGCATATTCGGTGCTTTCTTTTTGGTATCACGAGAATTACCGCGTCAAAATTCAGAGCCAAAACCATCTGATCGACATAGAGAGAACCGGCCGAGACACCGGCAGCCTTCCCCCCTTCTGGTAATTTACGCCTCCCTTTTAGCAGTCGAACGATGACGAAGGTGCGGCAGAGTACAGTAGCAGCGAGCCTATCACAATTTCCACCAGAGCCCAAGATCTACACCTCACCTAGAAACGCGGGACGCGAGTCTAGTTTTCGATTATTCGTCACAGTATGGCTAGAATTGCAGTGACCCGTCGTCGCTGGTGCAAGCGGGGTAAAGTGTGATAGGAGCTCCCGCTATCGATAAGTAGCCAAGCCAAGCATGAAATAGAAAAGATCACTTATCCTTGGCTCACTTGGATGTCTTGGGAAAAGATGACTGGCGTGACGGGAGATCATAGCAGCAAACTTTATGCCTTCCATGCGCTTCGACTGGTCGGCAGTACAAGTGCTGTAGCACCATCAAATCGATGAATCGATTTGTCTTTTGCCATGTCGAAGAAAAACGCCCTGAGCTGAAATGACACATGGATGATCCTCATAGTTGAAAGTCCGCTTTGGTCGCCCTGGAGCGGTGAAGATCATTTTAGAAATCTAGCACGGGGTCGACGGGAGCCAAGAACTTTCTCGACATGCTCCGTGGGCATGTTTGAGCCGACATACAGTACAGGCGTACCAGAAATGGGCTCGTGCGTGATGCCAACGTACTGTGGTACGCGTGGATGAGGCTGATTATTGCAACTCGAAGAAGTTGCATATCGGAAAGGAAAGGCATGTTGCCGAGAAGCAGGAGACTGGAACATTAGCTTCTTCTTGGATACAACAGATGAACAGTCGGTCGTTCAGAATCTGGCGACAATCATGTCCGATGATGTAAGGAACCAAATTTGGGTTTAAAGGCAGAGCGTCTAGAGGCTCTGGATTCTTGGTCGTTCGTTTTGGCGCATCTGTTAGAATTACGAAAAGGAAAATCGATTTAACTTGAGCCAACCAAAAATGAGCTAGAGACTTTCGAATCCATCTATCGCYAATATAAGGCGGTGTTCYGTCGATCTACGTTCAAGACAGGACTAAAACGATCTCGAGATTTAGTAACTGACTATTATTACTTACTGAGTTAGTCGTTCCTGATGTGACCCTTGGCGGGCTGCCAAATCGCGCTCTAACTCTTAAGTCTCATACTTCGTAGACGAATGCTCTTCTGTGCCGCGCTCATGACGCTCTCGAGGATCCCTCTGATTTTGGGCCGTTGATCGGCATAGAGAAAGACCTCAAATTTAATACTAGTATTTCTTGTCTCATTCTCCAGTCTTAGAAGAGGACACATATGTCGTTAGAAAAGGGTAGTAACATAGTATGCAAATCCGGGTATCTTGGGCACCATCGAAATCKTTAYGAATCCACAAATATCTTACTAAAGAATCCGGTATCACKATCTAACTCATAATCGTAGGCACCTASCTAGCTATCTCCCCCAACCCACCCTCTAAGAGAGTAGGTATTAATGATTGGTCGTACTTTTTGATTTATYGTAYKCTTGGCATGATATAATTGGTCCTGTYAGTCAGTGTCGTTAAAAGAATCCCACCGTCTATACACTAGGCCAATCATATCATGCCAAGAGTACGATAAATCAAAAAGTACGACCAATCATTAATACCTACTCTCTTAGAGGGTGGGTTGGGGRAGATAGCTAGGTCCCTACGATTAAGTGCTCTCGAAAGTGTTGGTAGTATGTATCACATGTRAATGAATAGGCCGAAATCTCCGTCGCCACGATGTGATCTGGTTACAGAACGGCTATGACGATTGTCTAGCTATGAGGAATAGCTTTGCTAGTCGTSGTGCTTGACTATATAACGCGAGRGCCCCCAAGGATTTCGCGGTCGCGGGAGAGTCTTGAAGAAAAGTGAGGAAATATATCGTTGCTCCCATCGTTGCTCATCGCATGGACTCCCGGAGTCTAAGTCCGACTCTTCTGAGGGCGTATTGCGATTCTCATTATAGTCCGTCAAAAGGATTAATGGTCGCCCCGAGCTCAGCCACACATCTGATCCTCCCGAGTAAACTGGATTGGAGTTGCAATTTAGTCGTAATTGGCCTCGAGCTAGGAACGGCTGGCATCTTGGCACCTCGTACTCTTGGGACCGAGTCTCGGGATCTCCTGAGCGGACAATGGAGCCGTGGACGGGACCGAAGCACTAGACATTCAGCTCCCGCGACGGACTGCGTTGGTGAGCTGTCAGTGAGTCAATTAGGCGAGCGAGCTTCGGACGACATGCAAACAAACTATCATATACAACTCCTGAATGTCGACAAATGTTGAACTTCCAACGTCGCAACACGAGACTCTTGCAGCTTTTGCAGGTGCACTAGATGTTCACGATGTAACTCTGCTTATAGCAATATGCTGAATTTCGATCCTTCCTTTTATTTAAGAGTATCTGAAATGGAAACAAATTCCATAGGGCCCTCGCTTAGCGAAAAGGGGTAAAATGCCATCGCGAAGGAGAGCAAAAGACTCAAACAATTTCTTCCCAGCGAAAGACTCAAACGACCAGGTTCCGAACAATAACTTGGGGACAATACATAAGAGCTCAACAGATATTAGACTCCTTCACTCGATTTCGCTACTCGTAACGAAAACGAGGCAGAATTTGGTTTTGTACTAGTTTGGTGACTTTTTTTGATGCTTGCTATGATGCCCTCGATGGTAACCACCGACGAGAATATCAGCCAAGCTGAACAAAATATCACAAGAAAGAAGGATACCCATTTAGATGTGGAGGAAATCCATCATTCATTCCACCTGGCAGTCATGTCTCTCCACACTTGTGGCTACCGAAGTGATTGACGATGCAGAACTAAAATTTTCTCAGAGAAGTGACCAGATG